>CAJHNH020001688.1:0-12500 GCA_905116865.2 Candidula unifasciata
AAAGATAGAAGTGAAATAATCAAAAAAGGAACAACAAGAAGGACAGAATAGGGAAGAGTCCACAGATTCAACATACAGGAGGATTTACACACCAAGAAAGGAAACAATAATCCAAAATTAGCAAACTGGAGGACATAATTATGAAATGAAACAAAATTTCCGGAATTAACAACAGATAGACAAATTAATATCTGAGAAAAAAAAAATTATAATAATAATATAGAAAGAGGAGAACATAATAATTATCAGAGAAGTAATCCAGAATTGACAAATTCACTACACAATGAAAATAAATATTCGACAGTTAACATAAAGAAATGAATGATGCAAGCTGTGATGAATAAAGATGTCAGATGTAACGGAAGTCCAAGACATTGATCTGACTTCGTGTGTGCTGAAAAGTCAGCTAGAATGTGTCTATCATGTTTGACTGCTTACACCTATACGTTTACTATCACTATGGAATCACTAGGAGTGAAGGGAAAACATGCGTTTTGTAATATATTCAATACAATTTTGATACTATGAAAGGAAATTAAAATGGTTGTGTAACCTTTTCTTTTTGTCTGAGTTGAGTGTATGGTTACATTAGGATCGTTATAGTTGAAAATATTTCAACAATGTTTCTGTCTCATGTGAAGTAGAATGTTGACGACCATATAATCTTACAACTGCACTGATCAAATGACGTATACCTGAAAGTCAAGACTTGAACTTTACTGCCAACGAGTCAGCCTATGATTTTAAAGTTTCATCCCACAATAATTACACGAAATGTCCCTCATTGCCCTGTACCATTTGAAAACTAGTGAATAAATCATCAGTCTTGGCAAAATCCAGAGACGGGCACACGCAGCAAATGCACGAGGCAGCAGCGTCAGACTTTAAAACATACAAAAAACGATAAGTTTGTGATATGTTTTCTCTCTCGTGTATTGTTTTTAAAGTAGAATTTCAACAGATCCGGCCTCTCCAAATGATAACCGTACGCAAGACCCACAAACACACACACACACACACACACACACACACACCACACACACACACATATATATATATATATATATATATATATATATATATATATATATATATATATATATATATATATTATAATTAACCAAAAACTAATGCGCTGCTCCGCAAGGTCACTAACAACACCAGATGAGACAGGGTTATGAACACTAGCATGAGAGAGAAAGTGGGAATAAGACCATGTCTGGATTATATTATCAGGCAAAGAATGAAATGGTTCAGCCATCTAGTGAGAATGCAGCCAGACCAAACTGCATATGAGACTTTTTACGGTAGAACATCTGAGAGGAAGGCAAGAGGAAGACCATCAAAGATATGGACGAATGGTGTGGCTGAAACCTGCACAAAAACGAACAAATTCCTCACTTAAGACACCCGAGAAGCGCAAGACAAAAACAGAAAACCACGACACCGTGCTACAACCTGGTATCAGTGAGACGATAAAACCACGACTCTGGGCTACAACCTGGTATCAGTGAGACGACAAAACCACGACACTGGGCTACAACCTGGTATCAGTGAGACGACAAAACCACGACACTGGGCTACAACCTGGTATCAGTGAGACGACAAAACCACGACGCTGGGCTACAACCTGGTATCAGTGAGACGACAAAACCACGACACTGGGCTACAACCTGGTATCAGTGAGACGACAAGACCACGACACTGGGCTACAACCTGGTATCAGTGAGACGACAAAACCACGACACTGGGCTACAACCTGGTATCAGTGAGACGACAAGACCACGACACTGGGCTACAACCTGATATCAGTGAGACGACAAAACCACGACACTGGGCTAAAACCTGGTATCAGTGAGACGACAAAACCACGACACTGGGCTACAACCTGGTATCAGTGAGACGACAAAACCACGACACAGGGGCTACAACCTGGTATCAGTGAGACGACAAAAAACCACGACACTGGGCTACAACCTGGTATCAGTGAGACGACAAAACCACGACACTGGGCTACAACCTGGTATCAGTGAGACGACAAAACCACGACACTGGGCTACAACCTGGTATCAGTGAGACGACAAAACCACGACACTGGGCTACAACCTGGTATCAGTGAGACGACAAAACCACAACACTGGGCTACAACCTGGTATCAGTGAGACGACAAAACCACGACACCGTGCTACAACCTGGTATCAGTGAGACGACAAAACCACAACACTGGGCTACAACCTGGTATCAGTGAGACGACAAAACCACGACACTGGGCTACAACCTGGTATCAGTGAGACGACAAAACCACGACACTGGGCTACAACCTGGTATCAGTGAGACGAAAAAACCACGACACTGGGCTACAACCTGGTATCAGTGAGACGACAAAACCACGACACTGGGCTACAACCTGGTATCAGTGAGACGACAAAACCACGACACTGGGCTACAACCTGGTATCAGTGAGACGACAAAACCACGACACTGGGCTACAACCTGGTATCAGTGAGACGACAAAAAAAAGAAAAAACTTGCACTCAGTCAGCAGTATGAATTAGGGCTGTACTGAATAGTGATTTTCAATATTCGGCCGAATACGAATAGCTGGACCAACTATTCGGCCGAATACGAATACGAATAGTGAGTCATCATCATCAGGTGCTTTGCCGACTGGCATGGGCGAATATGCCTCGCCACAATCTGCTATCTTTTGCAGCACATATTTGTTCGTGTGCTGACACACCTCCATGCCATGCAACAAGACTGCCAAGAAACTTCTCTCGTTGTCTTCTTTATCCCTCCTTCCACAGATCTTTCCAGTAGTCACCACATGTTCCATTTTCCCTCATCTTATAACATGACCGAAAAATGATGACTGTCTCCTTCTGATGTCTGTGAGTAGTTGTCTTGGGGCTCCCGTCTCTTTCAAAACCTCTTGGTTGCTTTTCTTGTGGCTGTCCAAGGTATTTTAAGCATTGTTTTGTAAAACTACATCTCTGAGGCCTCAAGAAATTGTTTGGCTTGCCTACCGATTGTCCAGGACTTACAACCATATGTTAAAACTGGATGTATGTAGCAAGCAAGAATTCTTTTTCTAACCCTCAATGACATAGATATATTGCACAAGATTTCTTCATTTTATAAAATGCAGTTTTTGCATGTCCTATTCTACTTCTTATTTCAGTAATGCTTCTTCTATCTAGCCCAGATACTTAAATTTATGTACTTGTCCCAAAACAAAACCATTGACTTTTATTACACATTTAGGAATAATTATTTTCTATGATACCACCATTACTTCTGTATTCCCACTCTTCAAACTGAGGCCATTCTTCCACTTTCGTGTATAAAATAGATCTTTAAAAAATATCCATAATGTCAAATGTACGCTGAAATTTTACTTCAAACAATTTAGTACAGAATAGTAAACATTTAAAAACATTTCATGTTTTGCGTCCTTCAGTCAGTCAGTCTGTGCTAACTACTACCTAGGAATGAAAGTATTCTTAGTTTTATAACAAATAACTAAACTTGTAAATTGTCACTGACAGCTTAGTTCATCCATGGAAGCGGCATAAGCTTTAAAAGAAGGAAAAAAAAAAAAAACTAATCGTTCCATGTTGTCAGCATTAAGACAGCTTCTTGTCTCACTGAAGGTATTTCTTGCTGTACTTCTTATTCTTCTTCTGCGTTCGACATCAGTCATGCTAAACATTGAGTCCCGTCTGGGTCACAAATAGGATTGTGCGTTTAAAGTCGCCACCGGTCCCCCATAGCTTCTCTTGCAATGTGGCTCCCTTGGGCCAGATCCACAGTCTTTGCTGGGAGAGGTAAGGGCAGTACTGCAGTATGTGTTCAGGGCTCTGTCTTTCTGTTCCACAATCACGGGCAGCAGATTCTTTTATGCCTATCCTGTACAGGTGTGCTCGAAGACCACATTGTCCAGTCCGAAGTCTAAAAATTGATGTTTGTTCTTTCCTGTTGAGTTTGTTTATGCTGTCACTCTCTGGTCTGTCACCTATATTCTGCCTTCCCCACTCCCGCTTGAAAGACTGCTTTAGCGCTGTTTTGGTTTCCTTGTAGCTGTGTGGTGGATGAGGTTGTGGCAGATTACTCCGAGCTTTTGCCAACTCATCTGCTCTCTCATTTTCCTTGAATATCACAGTGGTCTGGTATCCACTGCAATACTAGTTCTGCTTCCTTGGAGAGTAAGCCAATGTTGGTCCTTAGATCTGCAATTAGTTAAGTTTTGTTTTTTGCTTTATAGTGCTTGGAGAACCGACAGTGAGTCACTAAGTATTGCTGTACTAAGCAGACGTTCACTCGGTATGCTCGTAGGTGGTGCACGAAGATAACGCTTGACAGTATGAACCGAGGTGGGAAATCTTGATATGTTTGTTTTTTTCGACCAGTTCAGAAACGGGTGTAAGGTAACCACTATTCGTATTCGGCCCGACCGCAACTATTCGGCCGAATACCGAATAGTTATTATTAATACGAAGCGAATATTCGGTACAGCCCTAGTATGAATACACATGCACACAAGTAGCACAGCAGCAACGTTTAATTTATTGTCCGAGCAATCACTGTTAAGAGTTTCCACAAGAATTATTCCTGTTCACATTTGTTCGCATTTCCATCTCAGTTCTTTCCGTATGCGACTCTCCCCTATGTAATTGGGGATTTATGTTATTTTTTGTTAGTTTTTGTTTTATTTGTTGAAACGACTTCCTCCTGCTTTAATGTGAATGCGCTTGTCTGCTGTCCACGCCCAGTCCCTGCACCAAAAGCTTCCTTTGTCATCGCCGCTGTCACTTTCTTCGACAAGAAAGGCTCCCAAAGACAATTTGTCATCAACATCAGAAGGAGACAGTCTTCACATTTCCACTACGTTATGAGCATAGAAAATAGAACATGTAATTCCTCAAAATATCTGTGGAAGACAACTGGAAAAGATTCTGGACCACGTGTTGTCCTACATGGAGTGCTCTTACTACATCATTTGATGAGTCTCTTGGAGATGGCGAGTTGTAAAAAGCAGATCTCCCACGCTAGTTGGTAAGGCACTTGATGATGACGATGTGCTATAGTTCCTTTCCGAATGTGTTCTTGTATAGTTTTTGCCCACCCCCCCCCCCCCCCGTTTTATTCTTTGTCCTTTTATTCCAACCACTTTCCCGTACACTTTACGAGGGTTCAGTACAACATAAAATGCAGGTAAACATGAAAAAAAAAAAGAATTACACCTTTGGGAAAAAAAAGGGGGGGGGGGGGGAGATAAGAAAGGCTATGTTACGAAACGAAATAACAAAGAAGGCGTAAGCAAACTGAGAAGGTGAAATAATAACAATTTAAATAAATAAAGTAATTATTAAAATTAAATAAAGCTGGGTTGAATAGTGATCCCTCCAGGACTCTGTTATCAGTGTCGATCAAAAAAAAGTGAATTTATTTCCTTTGGTTTACTTCGGTAGCCATGATTTGCCCTTTCCATGGTTAAAAATCACGTGGTGGGGCTTTCGCTGGGAATTGTGGGTAACATAAAACTAGACTTCCGGCGTGGAGCTTTTCGTCGACAGACCACAACCTACAATCACAACAAAACAAAACCAAAAAATGACTTTTAGGTATTACATTTTTTTTTTTACAGAAACAAAAAACGGTCAGTACCCCGTTAATCTCTACATTCAGTCAAGCAATAAATTAAATTCGTAAACGTAATGTATACGACAGATGAAATAGACTTAAAAAGCAGTGGCGAGATGTGATCAGTTCGCAAGTGTAACTCGCAGAGCCCCCCCCCCCCCCCCCAACCATATCTGGCTGTTCCCGTTGAAGCATGTGCACATACATTTCATATATTTCAAATGTGTATCTTTTCTTCTTATTTGCAATTCAATTATTAAACAGAAATAATAAAAATGAGCAGGACGTGGCTCTCACCCGGAACGCCTCACCCCCCCCCCACGCCTCACCCCGGCTGCCTCATTCCCACACGCCTCACCCCGGCACGCCTCACCGCGGCACACCTAACCCCAGCACGCCTCACCCTGGCACGCCTCACCCCGGCACACCTAACTGCTGCACACCTCACCCCAGCACGCCTCACCCCGGCACGCCTCACCCCGGCACACATCACCCTAGCACACCTCACCCCGACACGCCTCACCCCTGCACACCTCACCTCAGAGCGCCACACCCCGGCACGCCTCACTCTGGCACACCTCACCCCAGCACGCCTCACCCCGGCACGCCTTACCCGGCACACCTGGCACACCTCACCCCTAACAGCCTAAACCAAGCACGCCTCACCTCTGCACGTCTCACACTGGCACGCCTGAAAGTCTGTTTCTCTAACCAATATTCTAACTCACCCCGGCACACCTCACCCCGGCAAGACTTACCCCAGCACGCCTCATCCCAACACGTCTCACCCCGGCACACCTCACCCCCAGCACACCTCAACCGGGCACGCCTTACCCCAACACGGCTTACCCCAGCACGCCTCATCCCAACACGTCTCACCCCGGCACACCTTACCCGGGCAAGCCTCATCAAAATAAGCCTCACCCCGGCACGCCTCATCACAAAACGTCTCAAACCGGCACGCCTCACCCGGGCACGCTTCATCCCAACACATCTCATCCGGCACGCCTTACACCAGCAAGCCTCACCCCAGCACGCCTAACCCTGGCACGCCTCACCCCAGCACGACTCACCCCGGCACACCTCATCCCAACACATCTCACCCCGGCACGCCTCACCCAAGACGCTTCATCCCAACACGTCTTACCCGGCACGCCTTACACCAGCAAGCCTCACCACGGCTGCCTCACCCTGGCACACATCAACACATCACGCCTCACCCCAGCACGCCTCACCACGGTTGCCTCACCCCAGCACGCCTGAAAGTCTTATGTTTTTATTACCAATATCCTGACTCACCCCGGCACGCCTCACCGGAACTCGTCTCACCCCGGCACGCCTTACTACAACACGTCTCAACCCAGCACGCCTCACCCGGGCACGCATTACCCGAACACGTCTCACCGCCGGCACGCCTTACCTGGGCACGTCTCACCCCAAAACGACTCACTCGGGAACGCCTTCCCCCGGCACGCCTCACCTCGGCACGCCTCACTTCGGCACGCCTCACCTTGGCACGCCTCACCTGGGCACGCCTCATCTCTGCACGCCTCACTTCGGCACATCTCACATCGGCACGCCTCACCTCGGCACGCCTCACCTCAACACGCCTCACCCCGGCACGCCTCACCCCAGCACGCCTCAAACCCGGCACGCCTAACCCCAGCACGCCTCACCCTGGCACGCCTCACCCCGGCACACCTCACCCCGGCACGCCTCACCTGGGCACGCCTTATCTCTGCACGTCTTACTTCGGCACAACTCACATCGGCACGCCTCACCTCGGCACGCCTAACCCCAGCACGCCTCACCCTGGCACGCCTCACCCCGGCACACCTCACCCCAGCACGCCTCACCCCGCCACACATCCCCAAGCACACCTCAACCCTGCAGGCCTCACCCGGCACGCCTCACACCTGCACACCTCACCCCAGAGAGCCACACCCCGGCACGCCACACCCCGGCACACCTCACTCCCAGCACGCCTCACTCTGGCACGCCTCAACCGGGCACGCCTTACGCCAGCACATTCACCCAGCACTCCTCATCCCAACACGTCTCACCCCGGCACACCTTACCCGGGCAAGCCTCATCCAAACAAGCCTCACCCCGGCACGCCTCACCCGAGCACGCCCAACCCTGGCACGCCTCACCCCAGCACGACTCACCGTGGCACGCCTCATGCCAAAACGTCTTACGCCGGCACGCCTCATCCGGGCACGCTTCATCCCAAAACGTCTCATCCGGCACGCCTTACATCAGCAAGCCTCACCCCAGCACGCCTAACCCTGGCACGCCTCACCCCAGCACGACTCACCCCGGCACACCTCATCCCAACACATCTCACCCCGGCACGCCTCACCCAAGCACGCTTCATCCTCGGCACATCTCACATCGGCACGCCTCACCTCGGCACGCCTAACCCCAGCACGCCTCACCCTGGCACGCCTCACCCCGGCACACCTCACCCCGGCACACCTCACCCCAGCACGCCTCACCCCGGCACGCCTCACCCCGCCACACATCCCCTAGCACACCTCACCCCTGCAGGCCTCACCCGGCACGCCTCACCCCTGCACACCTCACCCCAGAGAGCCACACCCCGGCACGCCACACCCCGGCACACCTCACCCTGGCACGTCTCACCCTGGCACACCTCACCCCAGCACGCCTCACCCCGGCACGCCTTACTCCGGCACACCTGGCACACCTCACCCCTAACAGCGTAAACCAAGCACGCCTCACCTCGGCACGTCTCACCCTCGGCACGCCTGAAAGTCTGTTTCTCTAACCAATATTCCAACTCACCCCGGCACCCCTCACCCCCAGCACGCCTCACTCTGGCACGCCTCAACCGGGCACGCCTTACGCCAGCACGCCTCACCCCAGCACGCCTCATCCCAACACGTCTCACCCTGGCACACCTTACCCGGGCAAGCCTCATCCCAACAAGCCTCACCCCGGCACGCCTCATCCCAAAACGTCTCACGCTGACACGCCTCACCCGGGCACGCTTCATCCCAACACGTCTCATCCGGCACGCCTTACACCAGCAAGCCTCACCCCAGCACGCCTAACCCTGGCACGCCTCACCCCAGCACGACTCACTCCGGCACACCTCATCACAACACATCTCACCCCGGCACGCCTCACCCAAGCACGCTTCATCTCAACACGTCTCACCCGGCACGCCTTACACCAGCAAGCCTCAACACGGCTGTCTCACCCTGGTACACATCACCACATCACGCCTCACCCCAGCACGCCTCAACACAGTTGCCTCACCCCGGCACGCCTGAAAGTTTCTATTACCAATATCCCGACTCACCCCGGCACGCCTCACCGGAACTCGTCTAACCCCGGCACGCCTTACTACAACACGTCTCACGCCAGCACGTCTCACCCGGGAACGCCTCCCCCCGGCACGCCTCACCTCGGCACGCCTCGCCTCGGCACATCTCACATCGGCACGCCTCACCTCGGCACTCCTCACCTCAACACGCCTTATCTCGGCCCGCCTCACCTCAGCACGCCTTCCCTTAACACACCTTAGCCAGGCACGCCTCACCTGGGCCCACCTCAACCCAACACGTCTCACCCCGGCACGCCTCACACCAGGACTCCTCACCCCGGCACGCCTCACCCGGGCAAGCCTCACCCCAATTCGTCTCTTCCGACAAGCCCCACCCCGGCAAGCCTCACCCTGGCACGCCTCATTTCGCCACGCCCCACCTCGGAGAGCCTCACCCGGCACGACTCACCTCAGCACGCCTCACACCGGCACGCCTCACACCGGCACGCCTCACGTTGGCGAGCTCCCCCCCCCCATGCACGCCTCACCTTGGCGAGCCTCACCCCGGCACGCCTCACCTCGGCACGCCTCACCTCGGCACGCCTCATCTCGGCAAGCCTCACCTCAGCACGCCTCACCTCGGCACGCCTCACTTCCGCACGCTTCATCTCGGCAAGCCTCACCTCAGCAAGCCTCACCTCAGCACGCCTCACCATAACACGCTTCACCCCGGCACGCTTCACCTGGGCACGCTTCACCCCAACACGTCTCACCCCGGCACGCCTCACCTGGGCACGCCTCACCCCAACACGTCTCACCCCGGCACGCCTCACCCCAACACGTCACCCCCGGCAAGCCTCACCCAGGCAGGCCTCACCTGGGCACGCCTCATCTCGGCACGCCTGAAAGTCTCTTTCTCTAATCAATATTCCGACTCTGTGTGCTAGCACAGCCTATGCTTCATTTATCTACATGCACAGATGTCTGACTCGTCCTCGTGTCCCGGAAACCGTACCTTCCATCGCCGTTCTCGGCAAGCCACCATACATTTAACATGGCCGACATAGCTTAGCTGTCGGTGTTAGGTTTATAGTTTATACACCAGACCAACATCAGGGCACAAGTGCATAAGTGCTCCCTTCTTTTTCAAACTCAAACCTGAGTCGGAAGAAGCTCATCGCAGTGCACGATCTCTGCAGCACCGGCGAGGATCCTGAAATATTTAGGGTAGATTTTTTACTCAAAATTTTACTCACGCAGCCCACTTAGTCTACTCGTTTCTTTCTAAAAGTGCCAATGGTTTTTTTCTTAACATGCTGTACATGCGCAATTAATACACACGGGTGCCTGATTTTACCACCAGGGGAAATAACTCGAAGTCCACGTAAAAAATTCCCAGCCATCACCGCTACCTGAACTCAGGACCTCAAGCACTCGAGGCGGACACCATGCCTCTAGACCACTCGGTCCAGCGTTAGGAATAATAATAACAAAAGCAATTACCGGTACAGTGGCATGCTGAACAATGTAGTCGCTGACGGTGCCAACGATTGTGCGAATGATTGTACCTCTGTCATGACACCCAATCACTATGACGTCTGCTGCTTCTTCGTCGGCACCCTTGAGAATAGCGTCGCCAGGATTTTTGGCAAACACCGCCCTCAGTTTGCCGTGTGCCTGTTGGACGTTAACATTTCTTTTAACTTATTTGTGGCCAGATTTGCTGTAATATTCAAGCTCACTCGTCTCTCTCTCTCTCTCTCTCTCTCTCTCTCTCTCTCTCTCTCTCTCTCTCTCTCTCTCTCTCTTTCTCTTTCGCCTTTCCCCTCTTTCGCCTTTCCCCTCTTTCACTCTCTCTCTCTCTCTCTCTCTCTCTCTCTCTCTCTCTCTTCTCTCTCTCTCTCTCCATCTGAGTACTAAACATCAAACAAAAAAGATATGTTTCAAGGTGAGAAGAACTTCACCACACAGCCCCCACCCCACCTCTTCTCCTTTCACACGAAGTACGGATCCTGTACCTCAACGTCGACCCCATGGAATCTCTGATACACTTTCAATGACAAACCTCACACACACACAATGTCAGATATATCTCATGTAAAATTATAAGTCGTCGACAAATTAAATCAGTTCACCATATTTGTTACACAGATTCTGAAAATATTTTAAATTATAACACTTTATTCAAAATTACGACATGGAACAAAACAACAATGGCTTTATCAGAATCAATCCACTTACTTTGAGTACGCCTAAAGCAGTACATGGTGACAACGGGAAAGTGTGAAGGGAAGAAAAGCAGATAAGGACTAAGGGAGATAATGCTGGGTAGTTTAGCCCACAAGCACAAAAGAGCATGTCTTAAAACGAATGCGGAAACACGAGAAAGAAGGCCGTGGACAGACATGATGAACAACCCCACACGGTACGGACTAAGGGAAGAAGAATGTTGCCTACCAATAACTAATGCAGATAACCAGGAGTAAATCACCTCATGTTGCAGCAGTTTCTCCCTGAACTTCTCTAGTTCCTGCTGAACCTTCACTCCTCCTTCTTTCAGCCGGTAGTCCGCTGGTTCACTGTCAGACACGTTCCTACCACCTGTTTTCGGACAGAGAACTAAACAAATAAGCTTAGAATTTGTTAGAAACATGGATGTTTGATTTTAACCCTGTCTCCATCTTGAAATGGTAGGGAAGCTGGCTTCTCAGAGACAGGGATAGCTCTGTCGGTAGTGTCCTAGCTTCCAGCTAAGTTCCCTCCAGGTCGGACAGGTCAAAGGGTGAAGAACAAGAGAGAGAGAGAAAGAGAGAGAGAGAGAGAGAGAGAGAGAGAGAAAGAGAGAGAGAGAGAGAGAGAGAGAGAGAGAGAGAGAGAGAAAGACTACCTGTCTGACTCTATCGTAGGCATCTTCAATATCAGGTGCTGAAACCGAGGAGTCTGGAATGATCTTTGCCTGGTTTTGGAAGTGGGATTATTTTGGTACCGAAGCTGTTCTGAGGCTCTGGTTGAAGGGGAAAGCCGTCTTCATCACTCATGCTCTTCACACTCTGTCTGATCTTGCGCAGTGTAGTTAGCTTTTTGCAATATATATTTTATTTTCACCTGCATAATAATATACTGGGGGAAAAAACCAATGATTCTTTCAGTATTAGACAGATTTTCTCTAACCGAAATTCTAAGCTCCCTATCAGTTTGATCAGTTTAAGTTGTAAATCTCTTTTTCTTTGTTTGTTGTCATTGGTATACAGTTATCAGTGTATATAAGTCCTGTTGTGATAGGTCTATCCTTCCTATGCATCTGTCTGTGCAGTTTCCAGAAACCTACCTAATGAAATAATCCCTCCAATTTAACTCATAGAATGTTTCCATTTTGATCTTTTGTCATCTACTGCACACTGCTTGAACTCTTTAACTTTTTCTTTTCTAACTCGTTCTAGCTTCTCGACATCCTCTTGTAACATGTGCGATGTATTCCGTACTTCTGGTTATTGTTTAACTGCTGCCCGCATTGCTCTCCACGCCAGTTCTACTTCTTGGGTCCACCATGGAGGCCGCACAAAGG
>CAJHNH020001688.1:17500-120000 GCA_905116865.2 Candidula unifasciata
TGAGCCCACCGTGACATTTATTGTGCTTGCTTACCAGAGGTGTAGAAGTCCCAGCGTCAAGTTAAAAACTGTTTACCCCCTATCAGACAAGAATCGTGATCTGTATCTCTAGTGATAGTAATTTATTGCAAAAGACTTTTCTCGTTTAAAATAAATTGTGAACAAAGGAGGTAGTCTAGTTAACGAAGGGGTTTAAATAGGAAGACACATTATCACAAGCATGTTGATATCCAGTTTCGTCCTTTTTAGGATGAAATTTTTTGTTATTTGAAGCCCCACCCTGGCTTTTGCCAGGGGCCGCAATATAGGCAGGCCATAAATATGGCCAAATGTCTGAACGCGGTTTCTGGGACCTCTCCACGGCGATCCTCATCCACATGGTGGCACTTTGTGTCATCGGGTGTTTATCGCTTGTGTGATGTCCTGGTGGGGTAGAAAGTCAGTCAGTCAGTCACAAGCATGAGTTGAGTTGGGAAGACATAGTCCACATCAATTTCCATGCCAGTTTCTATACAAATAGGGGCTATTACAACATGGTCAGTATTCCTCAAGGTGTGGGAAAGGTACTTTATTTGTTATATTCAATTATTAAATTTCATATTATTTATTCATTGTCCTGTTGTGCCATTGTTTTCCCCCATTGCATATACTCGCATCCTTTTCCTCCATTTGGCTATATCCTATGCAGTCAATTCGATATCATGGATGGAATCCGGTCCAGCAGCTTTGGCCTCTCTCATCAACGTTCGTTTTGGGCCTCCTCGCCTTCTTAGTCCCGTCATTCCCTGTTTTAGTACCCGTTTGTTGATTCTGTGCTAGCTTCTCTTCAGGATGTGTCCAATATAGCGTCATCTTATCTGCCTTTTAACTATCAATACTAGTGGTTATTTCTTCAGTCCTTTTGAATTCATCTTATTTTGTTTTCATCATTTTCCTTCGGCATTTGTCTGCTAACTGCAATGAAATTAGCTTTGCCTTTAAACGTCTAGTAGCTCTCCTTCTATGGCATATGTTCAAGCCGAAACTATACCTCTAGTAGCTCTCTTTCTATGGCATATGTTCAAGCCGAAACTATACCTCTAGTGGTTCTCCTTCTATGGCATATGTAACAGCCGAAACTATACCTCTAGTGGTTCTCCTTCCTTGGCATATGTTACAGCCGAAACTATACCTCTAGTGGCTCTTTTTCTTGGCATATGTTACAGCCGAAACTATACCTCTAGTGGCTCTTTTTCCTTGGCATATGTTACAGCCGAAACTATACCTCTAGTGGCTCTTTTTCCTTGGCATATGTTCAAGCCGAAACTTTACATCTAGTGGCTCTCCTTTCTTGGCATATGTTACAGCCAAAACTATACCTCTAGTGGCTCTCCTTCCTTGACATATCTTCAAGCCGAAACTATACTTCTAGTGGCTCTCCTTCCTTGGCATATATTCAGGCCGAAACTAAACCTCTAGTGGTTCGCCTTTCTTGGCACATGTTACAGCCGAAACTATACCTCTAGTAGTTCTCCTTCCTTGGCAGATGTAACAGCCGAAACTAAACCTGTAGTGGCTGTCCTTCCTTGGCATATGTTACAGCCGGAACTATACCTCTAGTGGCTCTCCTTCCTTGGCATATGTTCAAGCCAAAACTATACCTCTGGTGGTTCTCCTTCCTTGCCATATGTTCAAGCCGAAACTATACCTCTAGTGGTTCTCCTTCCTTGGCATATGTTCAAACCGAAACTATACCTCTAGTGGCTCTCCTTCCTGGGCAGATGTTACAGCTGAAACTATACCTATAGTAGCTCTCCTTCCTAGGCATAGATTACAGCCGAAACTGTACCTCCAGTAGTTCTCCTTCCTTGGCATATGTTACAGCCGAAACACCGCTAGAACTGAAAATGCGTAACTTGGTTTGAAAACTGGACATTTGAGAGTTCCACATTTTGTTCAAGCTATTTAAATCTGCTGATGCTCTGCCAGTGAGTATCATCACATCTTTCTTTGTATTTCATTTATGATCAAAACTATTAACTAAATAAGTAAATTGATTTGTTATTTAATTACTTTTGTCTCTTGTGTTACATCTGCTTTATCTGTTGGAGTCTGCAATATATTTATCTTTTCATAACTTGTTTGTAGTCCAACCCTTGATGCTATATTTGTTAAATCATATGTTTTTCTTTGCATATCATTGCTGTTTATACTGAACAGAACAACGCCATCAGCTAGATCGAAATCTTCTAACTATATTTTCCCGACCAAGTCAATGCCGGGGTTTCCGACGCAACATCTTTTCATGACTCACTGTAACACTTCGTATAAAAATATTTAGTAGAGGTATTCTGGAGTGGCTGCTGCATCCGAGGACTTGGTACGTATGGTGAGCTCAGTATGGATAGTGATAACATAACATATCATAACATCTAATATTGCATACCCAAATAATAACTGAAAAGACACAATTAGCACGCTAGTAATAAACCACTGCATAGGTAATAAAATGTGATAAGTACCAGCAACAGAGGAGCTATGTGTCAGCAACAACAACTGAAAGAAAAATATCCAGTGCTCTGTACTTTAACAATTGCGTAAGTAGACTCAGTAGAAACAAAGAGGTATCGTCTTAGTCACGTCTGCGACATGGCGGCCGCAAAATGTAAACATATATTCAAACATCCAAACACACGGGCCCAACAGTATCTCTGCATTGAGTTGTATGTTGTATTGATTATCTTGGTCCTGCAGCAAACAGTGTCCCATTTGTTGAGCGACAAATTTAACACTATCAGTTTTGTCATTCAGATGTAACACTATCAGTTTTGTCATTCAGATGTAACACTATCAGTTTTGTCATTCAGATTTAACACTATCAGTTTTGTCATTCAGATTTAACACTATCAGTTTTGTCATTCAGATTTAACACTATCAGTTATGCCAGACTCGTGTGTTAGAGCTACCAGACTGGGTTGGTGATATGCTCAACAAACACGCCGGCCGCCTATACTTTCCTCACATTACTTGGTTCACATTTTGGGCTGGGTTAACAAGAGAGCCCAGGTCAGTTAAAAAATACAAATTCATCTGGATGTGGATTCGAACTAAAGACCTTCATGCCGACCGCAGAAGGTCTAGCTACTACGCTCTTCTAAAACAGGCACTTTACTTTGCATGCAAGTCGCCATGTTGACTAGGAAAGGTGTGTAGGTATCGTCTGCTTATTCTGGATGTTATGATGAAAGCAGCTTCAACTGTTTAATTAGAAACATGTGCAGGGTCTGTTAACAGTTGTGCCAGAGTTAAACAGAGTAATGATGAAACCCGCTTCAACTGTGTAATTAGAAACATGTGCAGGCTATGTTAACAGTTGAGCCAGAGTTAAACAGAGTAATGATGAAAGCCGTTTCAACTGTGTAATTAGAAACATATTCAGGCTATGTTAACAGTTGTGCCAGAGTTAAATAGAGCAATGATGAAAGCTTCTTAAACTGTTTAATTAGAAACATATGCAGGGTATGTTAACAGTTGTGCCAGAGTTAAACAGAGTAATGATGAAACCCGTTTCAACTGTGTAATTAGAAATATATGCAGGGTATGTTAACAGTTGAGCCAGAGTTAAACAAAGTAATGATGAAACTTGCTTCAACTGTGTAATTAGAAATATATGCAGGGTATGTTAACAGTTGTGCCAGAGTTAAACAGAGCAATGATGAAAGCTGCTTAAACTTTTTAATTAGAAACATGTGCAGAGTATGTTAACAGTTGTGCCAGAGTTAAATAGAGCAATGATGAAAGCTGCTTAAACTGTTCAATTAGAAACATATGCAGGGTCTGTTAACAGTTGTGCCAGAGTTAAACAGAGAAATGATGAAACCCGTTTCAACTGTGTAATTAGAAATATATGCAGGGTATGTTAACAGTTGAGCCAGAGTTAAACAAAGTAATGATGAAACCCGCTTCAACTGTGTAATTAGAAATATATGCAGAGTATGTTAACAGTTGTGCCAGAGTTAAATAGAGCAATGATGAAAGCTGCTTAAACTGTTCAATTAGAAACATATGCAGGGTCTGTTAACAGTTGTGCCAGAGTTAAACAGAGTAATGATGAAACCCGTTTCAAATGTGTAATTAGAAATATATGCAGGGTATGTTAACAGTTGAGCCAGAGTTAAACAAAGTAATGATGAAACCCGCTTCAACTGTGTAATTAGAAATATATGCAGGGTATGTTAACAGTTGAGCCAGAGTTAAATAGACTAATGATGAAACCCGCTTCCACTGTGTAATTAGAAATATATGCAGGGTATGTTAACAGTTGTGCCAGAGTTAAACAGACTAATGATGAAACCCACTTCAACTGTGTAATTAGAAATATATGCAGGGTATGTTAACAGTTGTGCCAGAGTTAAACAGAGCAATGATGAAAGCTGCTTAAACTTTTTAATTAGAAACATGTGCAGAGTATGTTAACAGTTGTGCCAGAGTTAAATAGAGCAATGATGAAAGCTGCTTAAACTGTTCAATTAGAAACATATGCAGGGTATGTTAACAGTTGTGCCAGAGTTAAACAGAGTAATGATGAAAGCTGCTTAGACTGTTTAATTAGAAACATGTGCAGGGTATGTTAACAGTTGTGCCAGAGTTAAATAGAGCAATGATGAAAGCTGCTTAAACTGTTTAATTGACACGCATCAAACACACACAAAGTTAGAAGCTACAGAGGAGCTGACTATCATAGTAACCACTACCTGGTTGGTGCAAACATAAGTTAGTTGCGTATCCTTTACAGGACGTTGCAGAACCAACCCCTAACAGCCCCTGGCTGTTGTGTGGTTTCTCTAGGCAATTTACATCCAGTAGTTTGCCATTGCTTTCTGGACGGTCGGCTTTCTTGATACCACTGTCGAAACCAACGCAAGGCGCATTGCCCGCAGCTGGGATCGAACCTGGCATCCCGGCATTACGAAGCGAAGCGTTCGCATCGACTTAGCCACAGAGCCGACTAAACAGATCCTTCCACACCAAGTTGCACAGATTACATCCGGGGTATAAAAGAAAAATATTACAAAAAACATGGCAAAGAAATTTGAAGATGAATTCAAACAAAAAACTGAAATTCCGTCAGAGGCAAACGGTCAAACCTGTTTAGATATCGAGAATATAATTGAAACCACAGCAGAAGAATGTCTTGGTGTGTCCATCATTAACAGAAAAAAAAGATGTTTAGCGAAAAAATGTGCAGAGGCAGTCAGTAGGACAAAAATATGCCTGGCAGATGTCAAATAAAACTAGTAACATACGAAATAAAGAAAAAATATGTAATAGAATGTAACGAAGCTTTTAGAGTAGTTAGGCAGCAAAAGCGAGAATACAAAGATAATATTATCATGGATATGAAAGCAAACCACCAGATAAACAAATCCAGAAAGTTAAAAAAATGAAGGCTGAAAAACAAGTGCATCAACACTGCATTTATAGTTTTAAAAATCACAATGGCAACATGCTAAATAATAACGAGGAAACATATACTTTGATAAATTGTTAAATTGTGAAACTCCACCTAAAACTTATCCATAGGAAGAGATATAAACATGTGAACCAAATATTGAAAAATCTTTTTTACAGAAACATTGTATGTCATACCAGGATGGGCTGTCCTGGGAAAGTAAAGACAGCCGGCGTAATGCTGACTACATTACCCACAGAGTGCTGATGGTCTGTAAAAATATGGGAAGCTCTGCCCATATGCCCGATGCACCGAAAGGCGTGAAAAGGGAACCTTACTTTACTTGTATGTCATAACAAGGCTTAAAACAATAAAGCAACTGATGCTGATGGAATTGCAGCTAAACTTATAAAATAAGGTGATCATGCATAACATGTAAAGATATGTGAATTCATTAAACTAGTTTGGAGGATTTACCTCATTAGTGGAAAATGTCTTTTTTAATACCCATTTTTAAGAAAGGAGACAAGTATAAGTGTGAAAATATAGAAGAACATCACTTGTATCTATAAGCTACAAGATACTATCGTAGGTACTGCTAAACAAGCGAAAACTGTACGTGGTAGACATACTGGGAGATTACCAGGCTGGTTTCCGAGAGAACAGATCAACAATAGATCAAATATTCATTTTACGACAAATAGCAGAGAGAAAGTGGTAAAAAAGAAGAGATGAACAAAGTGTGTTTGTAGATTTTTAAAAGGCGCATGATAGTGTGCTCTATGCACAACAGTTTATGGAATGATTTGAAGGAATTTGGAATACCAAAGAAGTTAATTACCATAACCAAGCTATGTATGGCAGACACTTATTTCATAAATATAGTTACATATGAAGATAGGAAGTCAGACACTTTTCAAATAACATCTGATTAAAGCCAAGGTAATGAACGTTCCCCACTTCTTTTTAACTTGGCTCTGGATAAATTATACGGAAATTGAAAAAGAAAGTGTAAGTAAAAAAAAAAGTAAAGATCCCTTATTACGCCTAAGGCGCATCGGGCATATGGGTAGAGCGTCCCATATTTTTACAGACCGATCGGCACTCTGTGGGTAATGTGGTCAGCATTACGCCGGCCGTCTTTACTTTCCCAGGACAGCCATCCTGGTACCCATTTGAGGCTGGGTCGACCTGGGACGTCCCATACTACGATAAAAATCCGCACAGCTTGTAGTGGGTTTCGATCGCGGTACGTTGGATTACGAGTCGGACTCGCAACGCCTTGGCCACGGACGCCGCTCTAAAAGAAAGTGTACTATAGGAAAAACTACGAAGATACTTGGTTATGCGGATGACATTGATGTTGATTGAGAAAATGAAACAAAGACTGTAAAATACTCTCTACTAAAAGAACAGTTAGAAAAATGGGACTGGTTATTTTTCAAGAAAAATCAGAATAAGTGATAATATTTTTTTTTAATAACTAGACAGGGAAAGGATATAAGGCTAGTCGGATATAA
Organism: Candidula unifasciata; assembly: GCA_905116865.2. NCBI lineage: Eukaryota > Metazoa > Mollusca > Gastropoda > Stylommatophora > Geomitridae > Candidula > Candidula unifasciata. The sequence continues at coordinate 24,452 of CAJHNH020001688.1, forward strand.
ACTTCGGCCACAAACAAGTCGATAATATAAAAATCGAGCGAAAGGAAACATAAGTACTTGGGTGCAAACTTCAACTGCTCCAGCATGCTGAGAGCAGAAATACAATCTAGGATACAATGGAAATAAAGTATACTATGCCCTTCAACAACTGCTAAAGTCAAAGTCTCTATCCCGCAACACCAAGATCAAAATATTTAAAACGTTAATAAAACCAGTCGTGTTATATATGGCTCTGAAACTTGGAGCACAACTAAAAGAGATGCCGTTTTATTAAAAATCTTCGAAAACAGAGTCTTACGACGAATCTTTGGACCCATCAAAGATGTAAATAGCAGGAAATGTAGAGTGAGAAGCAGCAACGAAATTTATAATCACATTAAATCACAACTGATCGATCACTGGCATCTTCTTCTTCTTCTTCTTCTTCTCTTCCACCTTGTACCTCATCGAAGTGTCGAGGGGAAAGGTAATTTTCGTTGATGGGCTCTGTCAAGAGCACTATTAAGACTGATGTTCATTTCTGTAAGGGTGTTATTAATGCCATCACTCCATATTTTCCGAGGTCTTCCACTGGCTCTATACCCGTTGTTACGATTCAGTGTGGCTCGCTGTGGCGGATAGTACCAGGGCATTCTTGTTAGGTGTCCAAACCACTTTATTTATTGCTCTTTGATGACATGTAAGACTGGCATTATTCCTAGCATTCGTCTGATTTGATGATTTTGTATTCTGTCTTTGCTTGAAACTCCTGCAGCTCTTCTAAGGCATGTCATCTCTGTTGTCACAATTTTACGTTCATTGGAGGATGTAAGTGTCCACGTTTGGCACTGATAGCATAGTTTTGGCCAAAAAATAGTTCTGATAAGATTCACTTTAGTGCTCCAAGATATCTGCTTGTGCTTTGGCACATCTGGAGCTAATTTCTCTGTCCGGCGAAAAAGTAATTCTATAATATCTTCTTCATAACTAAAGTTCTTTTCGTTACATATGGTATCCATGTTTGTGATAAAAAGAAGCATACATGGATCGCGAGAGCTAATGGACTGAAATAGCTGGGGCACATTGAGACAATGTCAGATGACAGAGAGTTAAAAACTGTATACACAAGAGAGACCACGAGGCAGACCAAGAAGACGATGGGGAGATAGTGTCCAGACAGACCTGCAAACACTAAGTGTTACCAACTGGAAAGAGAAGACCAACAAGAGAGAGGAATGGGGGCGGGTGGTATCTGCAGCAATAAACCTCAAGGTTTGGGATGCTTAAAAATAAAAAGAAGTTTTGCGTACTGAATATACCCACCAGAATATACATACCAGAATTTACCCACTAAAATATACCCACCAGAATATACCCACTAAAATATATCCACTAGAATATACCCACCAGAATATACCCACCAGAATATACCCACTAAAATATACGCACCAGAATATACCCACTAAAATATACCCACCAGAATATACCCACCAGAATATACCCACCAGAATATACCCACAAGAATATACCCACAAAAAAATACCCACCAGAATATACCCACCAGAATATTCCCACCAGAATATACCCACCAGAATATATCCACCAGAATATATCCACCAGAATATATCCACCAGAATATACCCACCAGAATATATCCACCAGAATATACCCACCAGAATATACCCACCAGAATATACCCACCAGAATATACCCACCAGAATATACCCACTGTATGCTCGGTATTCAGCTGCGACCTCTCGACTCATCACCTGCGACTATTAGCGATTCTCTGTAACACAGCAAATGGTTCAGCCTCTACTCGTTGTTTATTGACGCCACGACGGCGATGAACCAAAGGTTTAATAAGAACACGCAGTCCTTGGCAAACTGCCTTTATAATGTTCATTGTTAGAGTAGCTGATGGAAGCTATGCGAAAATTAAAAAAAAACAGCTTTACAAACAATCACCAATGAACATGAAACTTGAATTCTTTTTTCTAGTCTTCTTCTTCTTCTTTCGTTCGCCTGAAATAAGTTGTCTATATCAGCAATTTTGATTCTTGTAAAAATTTAACTGTTGTTCTGGTAATATGGATATTGATATTGCATGCTGACTGTTTTGTTGCAAAGCTCAATAGTAAGGTACTAGGACCCCCCCCCCCCCCCCCCCCCGCAACCGCCACCCCACTAACACCCCCAGTCAGTGTTTGTAACATAAATGAATCATCTGCAGATCTATATATGATACACAAACCAAGCCTGACCTGTAGACTGTGTCAATGTCTTCTATTAGAGGAATACACTGATAGAGGATAGTGGCAAGCCTGACTTGTAGACTGTGTCAATGTCTTCTATTAGAGGAATACACTGATAGAGGATAGTGGCAAGCCTGACCTGTAGACTGTGTCAATGTCTTCTATTAGAGGAATACACTGATAGAGGATAGTGGCAAGCCTGACCTGTAGACTGTGTCAATGTCTTCTATTAGAGGAATACACTGATAGAGGATAGTGGCAAGCCTGACCTGTAGACTGTACCAATGTCTTCTATTAGAGGAATACACTGATAGAGGATAGTGGCAAGCCTGACTTGTAGACTGTGTCAATGTCTTCTATTGGAGAAATACACTGATGGAAGATAGTAGCAAGCATGACCTGTAGACTGTGTCAATGTCTTCTGTCGGAGGAATTTACTGATAGAGGATAGCGGCCTTATCCTGGGAATAGGAAATGTAGGTTTAAAACCTGTTGTTATTGGAGAACAGATCAGACCCTTAACTGTGGTTGTTTATATTGCAGCCTAGGAGTTCTTGTCATAGGACATTCTCCTCTTCAGCAGCGGCAGAATGGGTATCTGATGATCCTAGCTACCTAATTGTTGCTTTGTTTGACTTTTCCATACGTGTTGTTTTACCTTTTATACGTTTGAGGTAATAAAATCTGCATGGGTTTCGACTGACAAAGCCTCTTATATAGATCTCTTTCCGCTTCGTTTCTAGAGCTCCCAGTTATGGTTTTTTTTTTTTAAATGACCCGCTGTCCTCTTAACGTGCTTTTCGCAAAAGGCCGATAATTTAGAGACTTGCTGAAACAAGAAATGTTGAACAGAAAGAAGCTAATATCGTAACCTTGCTGTAAATTAGAAGGCAGCCTGCCAATGGCCTCTTTAGGAGCGAACGCAAAAGAAGAAGTAATATTTAGTTTTTATAAATGCATTTTCGTTAAAATAAATAAATAATTGATTGACAGGTACCTGGCCGTCTTTTTAGACGACAGTATTAAAATGTCCAATGGGAAGGGGACTGAATGGTCTCGAAGCATGACGTCCATCTCGAGTGCTGGAAGTCCTGGGTTCAATCCCCGGTGAAGGCTGGAATTTGTTCACCTGGACTTTTAGCAATTACCTCTGGTCTCTGGGTAGTTAGATTGGACGCCCGTGTATTTTGTTGTGCACGTAAAAAATCGCTGCCCGGGCAAAATCTGGAGTGACAAATCTACCCGACATATTTCAGGATCCTGGCCGGTGCTACGGTGTTCGTGCACTGCTCTGAGATTCAAGCTTGAGTTAGAATTAGAATGGGGCACTTATGAGTTACTACTCTTGTGCATGATGTTAATCCGTGAAATAAGCCAAACAAAATGAGAAGCCTAGGACTCACAGCCCATGGCGATGGTGAGTGTGACTAGCAAGACCTGCTTACGTTAAGAAAAGTCTTCGACAATGATAGCATGTGATTTCAGCACCATTGTTGTCAACTCTCAGCTCTCATCCTTTCTACACACATTTCATCTTTAATTTTTATTCCCTTCCTCCATGTACCCCCTCCACACAACACGGTCCTAGTCATTTTGTTGCCACTAGCCCACCCCAGTACCTGTATCAATCATGTCACGCTTGCACACATCTTTATATCGTAGTGGAGGTCGGCCATCTTCTAGTCTATATCTTTTACTCCCTCCATATTGCCTGCATACTGGCCCAAAGATCTTTGATTCTCAAGTCAGAACTTACTTGGGAGCTTGTGTGGGCCTAGACTAAATAATGAAATAGAAAATGTATTAGCAGGTGAAGAGTGATCGAGGGTCGGTGGGTATTATCTATTTGGAAGCCACTGCTGTAGAAGGCGACAGTTTGAGTCTCAAGCCTTGTGCGTTTGTGTTCGGGTCGCTTGCATCAGTGGAGTGGAATTAATGTAGGATTTTACTCCGGACCGAGCTTCAATGTGCGTACTCCAGGGGGACCTGGTTGCAGAGTTCTACTTCTTCTCTCCAAACTTGTAAACAAGTGGGGTGGGCTAGATCGATACTGCAGCTGTGCGTTTGTGGAGATGAATACTGGAGAATGCTACAACACCAAACTGTCTGATAACGATCTGCTGGATCTGTTTCACTTGTTCTATTGTCCTCTCATTATTTCGTGCAAAGAGCTTTCGACTGCGACACTCGGGTGGTTGTGCTTTCTCCGGGTTACCTTGACCTTGCCTCACTCACTTCTGCACACGTCTCTAACAGGCACGGGCTTGTCGTTCTCTTGATGACCATGTCAACAAATTTACTCGCTACACACGGCTGCTCAGCCGGCCTACACAATTTGGATGGGGGGGGGGTGCAAGGGGGGGGGGGGGGGGGGAGGGTGCAGGGGGGGGGTCTTGTGTTTGTTCAAGTTGGGCCTCAAATGACATGAGCTCCTAGGTGCCTGTGCTGCACATCACTCCGGCTGGAGATCAACTGAGCTTGAGTTTTGAAGGTTGCATGACCAGTGCAGTCTCGCCACAAACTCTTTAGGTTAGGATTGTCGCTTTTGCCCCGATATATATATATATATATATATATATATATATATATATATATATATATATATATATATATATATATATATATATATATATATATATATATATATATATAAACCTCATTTAGGATCAAAACCCGGGGTTCCAACATCTGAGTTTAGCTGAGCTAATCACTCAGCCAGCCGCTCGCCTTCCTTACATAACAAATACAGTAAACCGGATGCTAGAAAAAAAAAAGAATATGTCTAAACCACTTTGTGATAGGATTTTTAAAAAAACAGTGTTAACATTATTATCTATTTTCTAATGAGCTCCTAAAATGTAACCAATGATCGCAGTATTTTGACACATTTTAATACAACTTTTGTATGTATTAAACCAACGTTGCAAACATTATTATTCAGACGCACCGTTAAGTTTTAGCAAACTACTATTTGTTTAGTTTTACACACTGATGTAGCAAAGAAATCAACAGTAGAATCACAGAATAAACTAACAATCAACTGTGTCAAAAATGGTGGGTGCCAAAGACCTTAGGTCAGAATCTTTCAAACTTTACGTGTTGACAATTTTTAGAAAAGCATAATTTCTTAATACAGTAATTGAATCATTAGTAAACCATAGGTTAAATTAACTCTGTATAACACGCACATACCATCTGTAACTAGGAAATGTTTCACACAACAGCCTATCTCCAATCTCATAAAAACATTTCATATAGATATAAAATAAAATTGCATAATTCCACGATTAATGTAATTACTTTAAATTAATGAGTAACTGTGGCCGATAAATTAATGTTTCAACACAGTTTAGAAAGCGCTACCTTAATGGATTTATTTTGCGTATCAGTGAAAGTTAACGAAAAAACCTCCGGATAGCTCTGTTGATGTTAACAGTATCAATGTTCCCTACAGTTTACATTCTCGGTTGGATAATCATAAACGTTGTTGTCGCTGTTCAAGTTGTCAAAGAAGAAATGAATTTGATATTACTTGTATATTGCTAAAGTTGTCAGTGGTAAAATTACCTCAAGTGAATTTTTTTTTTTTTGTTTAGAGAGTGGGGTCCTGGAGATACTGGTCTTCCGGTGCCTTTGTGCTGAGACAAGGCCCCTGAGAGATGTTTGAGGCCCCGGAACAAGACCTCCTAATGGGGCCCTACAACCCTTCCCCCTTCACCTACTTCTGGGCACTTTAATTAAATCTGTCATAACTGTGCATTTATCGATTACATCTAAACATTCCTGCACATATATTTCAAAGAGAAAATATGTTTATCTAAAAGATAATAAAATAAATAATACATATTAGTATAAAAACAATACGGCAATATACAAAAGCAGTTTTTTTTTTGAACGTATCCAGAAACCATGAGTTGTAAACCCTTTGGCTCGGTACTATGGATATCGCAACCCTTCGGCCTTGATTCCATTATAGGTACCGTTAATCTGGGAGAAATGTGGCTTTTCTGCCTACCCCCGGGAGTGAACCCGGACCACAAGGAGTTCGTCACCCGGCCGCCGCGAAAGTCAAACGCAGTAAATGTAATAATACACTGAGTACAAGCTGATAAAGGTCATTATGGCTGAAATGCAATGGCATTTGTATTCTGCTTTTTTCCTGGCATGATTGGGAATCGCATTATTAAAGACAACTGGTTTTGCCAGATCTGTCTCAGTAGTTAGTCTTGCCAGATCTGTCTCAGCAGTGAGTCTTGCCAGATCTGTCTCAGCAGTGAGTCTTGCCAGATCTGTCTCAGTAGCGAGTCTTGCCAGATCTGTCTCAGTAGCGAGTCTTGCCAGATCTGTCTCAGTAGCGAGTCTTGCCAGATCTGTCTCAGTAGCGAGTCTTGCCAGATCTGTCTCAGTAGCGAGTCTTGCCAGATCTGTCTCAGTAGCGAGTCTTGCCAGATCTGTCTCAGTAGCGAGTCTTGCCAGATCTGTCTCAGTAGCGAGTCTTGCCAAATCTGTCTCAGTAGCGAGTCTTGCCAAATCTACAACCTTGTGAAATAGGGTTACTGAGATCTGGAAAAATACATACCACAACCACCCCCCCCCCCCCCCCCCCCCCCCCCCCAATAATTTTCCCACCGCCAATGAAACGAACAGTCAGTCCACCAATAACATTTTCCAGTATTACATGCAAGATAGACTTTCTGAAATACGCGTGCTCAGGAGATTCTCCCGTTGCATCTTGTGTGGTCGAATCTGCTTCGTCTATAGTTAGTTCCTTTATTAAAGAACCTCTTTGGCTTTTACTTCAGTTTCCATTCTATGCACAAATTATATAAAACTGGATCCTAATGAGACAACAACTTTATGACTCCTAGAACATGTTCATTGTCTTTTTCATCAATGCACTGTCAACTGCTACGCAAAAGCAAGCACCTGTTTATCAAGATATAGTACAACATCAACTATTCGTGTCCTAATGTTGTACTACTTAACAGATTTTGTTTCAATGATGCCGCTAAAAGATTGACAGTGTCTTTGTTGGATGACAGGCTTCTTTCTAGTTCTCGCCAGGCCAGGCAACACTGTCTGTGATTATTGCTTCTCTCATGTACTGGGAAGCGTACACACAATTTTCGTTACGTCCTAGCTGCTGATAATCCCCTTTGGGTGCAAGCACAAACGTAGATGCTGAGTTGATGCTGCAAAAAAATCTTGTTAGAAAATTATTTACGAGGAAAACACAATAATGTTTGTTTTGCTTCACTCCTGACAAGCCATGTCCTGTTTTGCATCATTTAAACGTGGAAATATTCGAATACTTTCTGGGACAGTCTGCTTACCTTTATATCTGGGAAATTTAGGACAATCGGAACGATGTTTAATAACATAAGTGCTCTATGTCTAGTTGAGAAGGCACCTCTGTTTATAAGATGTCCAGTATCAAATTCTGTGTCTGACAGACTGTTCTCCTTACTTTGTCTGCCAGGCCCAGATTCTGCAGACGGCGAAGTCCTGCCATCACTAACTTTCAATTGCTTCTCTAAATCTTTCGGTAGAGAATGTGTCTTGAAAATCCAAACTGGCCTCGTGTGATTCAGACCATTGTTTCAGTTCTGCACTAGTTCTCAATCTAACGTTTATAATAACGAAGAAAAGGAAAATGAAGAAATGATTTGAAAGAACCGTACTGAAAGCCATGGTTGCAGGAGACAAATGGAGGTTTACCAAATTAAAGGACAAAGAAACACTCTAGGAAATGGACTATGACACTGCAGAGATATCTTGTTGTTGTTTAGTGTTACAATAACAAAAACTCTGTGGCGACTACTGGCACCGAGGTGCTAAGTACCCGCACAATCTTTTGCTCGAAAAAAGGGCCCAGGATGATGATGGATATTTGGACAAATCTGCCCAGCAGCATCAATACATCGCATCCGTAAATTTGGACCTCTTGGTTTCGGAGTGGTCAAGCCGTATTGCTTCGCTCATGAAAGGTCGTAGGTTTTGTTTATGAAGGCGTCGTTCAGTTTCCATGTTAAGTATTTATGGATATATCTGGGGATAGTCACTGGAGCTACAATGTGTGCTTTGTGCGGTCCTTTCAGCAGGCGGCTTGCCGATCTTCACTGATATTCGCTAGTTTGAAAGATAATTTTAATCTGTTTTCTCCACCCCTTTCTTTGTCATGTAAAATAGTTAATAAAACACGATATGCAGTATTGAAACACAGAAATACCCTACTGGTGAGGACGTAGATAGTTTGTCCAATAAAAGCAGAGACTGCCGTCACATTAATGCAACAATGAAACCCAAGACGTTAGCCCCAACCAGCTTGTTCTGCAACCAGCTAAAGAATTCATCATATTGCTGTGGACTTTAAGTGAAATTCAATACCATACAAAATTCTGCTACAGTTAAGTCGTACAATGTGACCTTTGTTTACGTTGTTATAATGGATACACTAACCAACTGAGGTTATCTGAACAAAAAGACCCCCCACCCCCCCCCCCCCCTCCCGCCTCCCTTCCCCCTCCTCCTTCAATGGACATTTTTGATTGCCCTTTGTATGCCACCTTTACCCCATCACCGACAAAACCCTTTGATAAGCCAGGCCAGTTATGTTGAACTGGATTCCACCATATCGATAAGCTTGTAGAGTATAGAACGGAATTGAGAAATGATAGGCTTATGTGCCCTTTATGTGCAGTGTAATAATGATGTCCTTTTTAGGATAGCTTGTTAACCATTGGTCCAAAACGCACACTCAGCTCTCACCTGTGGCTCCACGTAGCTGTCAGCACGTCACAGCGGCCACTCCCCGGGCAACAGCTTTGACAGGCCGGCAAAACCAGGTGAGGGTAGCCGATGCTCCTTTCCATCGGTGAGTTAGAATCTGCCTATCCAAGCATGCAAAGACTACTGTCGGCAGAATGCGCGGAGGAAACCACATTTGGTTCAACGGGCAAGAGGTGACACGAGCAAAGCGCTGTGAAGCGCAAAGAGCATGGCGAGGCAAGTAGAACGCCCTGGTCATCCACTGCACCTAGACATATCTCCAGTCATCCTTACTCTGTCTTGCTACTGCACCCAGATGTGACTCAGGCGAGAGAGTGGTCAACGACACTGCGCAACTTTTATTCACTTCAGTCTAAGTCACCGGGCAAGTCACTCTTTTATCACTATCTCACATATGTTCATCTCTCTAAGCCCAGTGGCGATTGGGAAGCAGCAAAGTCGTGGGTAGAAAATGTGCCCTAAACATTGTCTGCTCCACCCCTGCCTAACTAGCTTACCACGACTGGTGGGTACCCTGCAGCAGCGGTCGAAACACAAGAATATTCAAGAAAACTAAACTGTTGTCCCTAAAATTTGGAACCTGAAACATACGCACCTTACTCGACATAGAAGAGACCATTGGCCCAGAGAGATGCTCGGCTCTAATAGGGAGAGAACTTAGCAGATACAAAATCGACATGGCAGCCCTAAGTGAAACCCGGCTTGCAGGCGAAGGTGAAATCCGTGAACTAGGTGCCGGCTACACATTCTTCTGGAGTGGCAGAAAAGCTGAAGAAAAACGTCAGGCTGGTGTTGGTTTTGCCATCAAGACATACTTGGTTGGCAAGTTGGCTGGTTTTCCAAAGGCCATAAATGATAAGCTTATGACCATAAGAATTCCCCGGTGACAGGGAAAAAATATGCAACCATCATAAGTGTTTATACTCAAAAGATGACCAACTCCGAGGAGGTGATAAACAAATTCTATCAAGATCTGCACGAGATCATAACATCTGCCTCTAAAGCAGACAAACTATTAATCCTTGCACCGTCACTGTTCAGTCTGTTAGTTTCAGTCATGCTGAGTGATGCCTTTGTCAATGATCACACTGGAATCGACATAAATTACCGCATGGATGGAAAGCTGTTTAACCTCAGGAGACTGAAAGCAAAAAGAAAAACTAAATCAGACACCATCAGGGAGCTCCTGTTTGCCGACGATTGTGCCCATTATGTCAACACAGAGGCGGATATGCAGCACAACATCGACAAATTCAGTGATGCCTGTACTAACTTTGGTCTCATTATCAACAAAGATAAAACTGTAGCAATGCGCCAGCCAGTCCCAAGGCAAAGACACATCGAGCCAAATATCACAATGAATGGCCACAAATTAAATGTTGTCAGGAGGTTTACTTATCTAGGCAGCTCCCTTTCACACATCGTCACAATTGATGACGAAGTAAATGCAAAGATCTCTAGGGCTAGCGTTGCCTTTGGCAGATGGTACAAAAATGTTTGGAACAGAAGTAGCATAACCCTGCAGACAAAGCTTAAAGTACACTGAGAAGCTGTATTGACTACACTGCTGTACGGATGTGAAACATGGACTTTATACCAGCTCTAGGCCAGAATGTTAAACCTCTTTCACACAGTCTGCCTTAGAAAATGCAGATCAAATGGCAAGACAAAGAACCTGATACCGTAGTCCTTGAGAAAGCAGCCATGCCCAGCATCCACACTCTACTGATGCAGTATCAAATTCGTTGGGCTGGTCCTGTGGCACACATGCCAGATCACAGGCTCCCTAAAAAACCCTCATCTATGGTGAGCTGCAAAATGGGAAACGTTCCCAAGGCGGGCAAAACAAACGCTTTAAGGACACCTTGAAGCCTTCACTCAAAGCATTTGGGTTGAATTACACCAATTTGGAGTCTGCCTCTCATGGCGTGCAACTGTACACAAGGGCGCAGCTACATGTGAAGCAAACAGAACAGCAAGAATGATTAGGAAAAGGATGGACAGAAAGGCGCCTGCAGGAAATCCCCTCCCTGTCCTCGCACATAGATAATGATGATGATGATTATGCCCCACTCAGCCATCACACTTTCACCTTCACGTTGTAGACTATGTGTAGACATAACAGCTCAGAGCCTAAGGGCAGTAGGATTTTTGCTATTGGAATTCCTTGACCCATATCGTGTCTAATGTGTCTCTAAACTAACAGGCTGCGATTAAAGTGGTTCCAGTAGATGAATCTGGTACCAGCTCAGAGTGAGCAACTTCCCCCAAGATGTTTCCACCGTGAGCTGGTGGGGGAGATTATGTTTCTCTGGGCTTCGCAAGTCAGACAGGACAATAGGTAGACAACAAACTAACCGAGACACCCTTTTTCTTAAAACTAGGATAAAATGGTGAGGTGGACAGCCGCACCTTTGTACAAAAAATCTTTTAAATATGGTTTAAGCATGTTTACATGAAAAATTTGATTTCATAATCAACATCAGAAATCTTTCTTGTAACAACAAAAGGATCTGACCATTGTATACATAATTTGTCTGATTAATTAACAAACAAAAATTACAATTTGATTTTATACACCCAAAATCTTTTTGTAAGTTTTTCATGAATGTAACTATTTTATATTCTGTTTGTTTGATTATGGATTTGACTGTGGCAATAAAGATTTGTAATCACCGACTGTGGAAAGTGTTTTGAATACATCATTTGTACAAGTAATAGTTTCAGCAACAAAAGTGTTAGTAGTGTAGCACTTCTAAGAATTTGACAAGTTTTTGTAGTAACAAATAGTTGAGAGTTGTAGCAATCTTTGTAAATAGGACTTATAGTCAGAAGAAGTTGTAGGATCTGGATGCTTTGGATAATACAGAATGAATCAAGATTGTATGTTTGGCATGTTATCAACAGAATTTGCCATATGGTAAGTAAGATGTATTGCATCAGCCAAATGTAATTACTTGTATAGTATGAGGATTTTTCATGATGTTTTTTCTCTCTTGAGTTGTGGTCCCCTTTTGATAAATTACTATTTTCAAGTTTTTCATTATCTGCAATTGTTCTTGGTGTGTTCTTTCTTGCTTCACTATTTCTTTCAAACCGTTTTCATTCCCCAAAATTAATCCTGCACATGGTGATGGTAATACTGCAACTCTCATTCTTCTTTGTGAAAATGGAGTGTTAACATTGACAAAAGCTATCTTATATTTCTCAATCGTGCCTCCAAACGTTCGGCAACGAATATATTTGTTAATAATGTCTGTCGGTTTGACAAGATCTTTGTGGATACCTGAAATTGTGGCGCCCGTGTCTCTCAAAATGGTGGTTATTCTTCCATTTACAATACCTCTGTATAATTTTAAGGTTTCCTGTGTATTTGTGGCTGAGTTGGCTTCTTGTACATGTATATTATGGCCACATGGAAGGCTATCTTCTTCATGGAACTGTTGACATACAGGGCAAGTTTCAACAGTTACTGCATTGTTCTCAAATGGTTCGGTGTCTGAATCTGAGTCTGACATTGCCTGTGATATGTTGGCTTCCTTAAATTTTCTTCTAAATAAACAGTCTTTTTTCACATGATTATAGCACCCACAATTGTAACATTTAATGGCATCTTTATACAATTTCAACCTCTGTGTTCTTCTATTAAACAGTTTGTCTACATACTCTTTATAACCCGGATTTCTATCACACATTTTGTCGTTCGGATGAGATTTTTGACAATATTTGCAGTACGTCATTTGCCACTTTTTGTTGAACGTTGTTTTGTTTTTGTGTGGGTTTGCCCCTTGGTTGTATCTGGCTTTGTCATAACTGGCACTAGCTCCAGTTTCAATGTCTGGTACCGGGTTGGAAATGAAGATTTCACGATGGGCTGAAAAATAATTTTCACCTAAATTCTCTAACTCCTTCAATGAAGTTGGTTTATTTTCTCTTAAAAAGGTTGACATAGGTTTAGGTAAAGATTCCAACATTTTGTTCCTTAATAATAAATCTACTAATAATTTATAATTATCTCTAACATTGGCCGAATCAATCCATTTATCAAAAATATTCTGAACTTCCGAAAAATAGTCAGTGAACGTTTGATCAGACTTTGGCTTTAAATCCAGAAACTTTTTCCTATACCCTGCTTCATGTAGGTCATAGTGTCGCATGATGCGATCTTTAATATAGTCAAAGTCTAATCTTAGATGTTCAGGGACTGTTTCTAAGATCTTTAAAATGGTTCAAATGCTAAATGTTTTTGAAAAATAATGGCCCACTGGTCTTTTGGAACATCATGAAAGCGCATTTGCAAAAGAAAACTAGATATATAACTACCAATGTCATCCTTTTCAGAAAAATTTCTGACTATACCTGCATACTTTTTGAATTTATTTTCTTCTTCTTTTAATCTTTCTTTTTGGATAGCAGCTTCTCTTCTGGAATCATTTTCCATTTCTTTAGTTCTGATTTGTGCCTCTGTCTTTTCTTTTTCAATCTGAATCGACGCAGCTATCTTCTCGCGTTCCAAAATCAGTTCTTGTTCTTTTAATATTCTTTCTTGTTCCATTTGTCTATTTTTCATTTCTTTTTCCTGTTCCAGTTGTCTATTTTTCATCTCTAGTTCGTGTGCTCGAGACAATTTTCGTTCTTCCCTCAAATCATCTTGTATTTTCTTTTCTTTCTCATCCAATTCTTTTTTCTGTTGATCACAAAATTTTCTAAGTTCTTCCCCTTCCAAATTCAATTCTTTGCCCAGCTTGATCAGTTCTGCCAAGTTAGACATTTTTATGTCTTTACAATATAAACAACAGGGAAGTTATAATTCCTTTCTTTCAAAATACACACCTTAAAAAGAACAATATAAGTTCAATACAATGAACTAGTAACTTGAATTAATAACTAAATGTCCCAGGGTATCAATACCAAACCTTACAATAAAGTGGATGTAACTCTTCCAACCACCAAGTCTATTACTAAATAATTCTATATATATATATACAGTTGATGTTTAAGAAGAAGAGTTAACTAATATTTGTTTAGCATATGGGAGAGTAAATCACTAAAGCACACTTGAGAAATTAGATATGACAGCAAGAATAAATGATATATTATTTGATAAAGATTATTAATCAACTAATAGAATGTTATAGCACTAGAGTAGATGCAGTGGATTATCAAAGTGTTGATGTAGTGGACTATCAAAATATTGACCAAATAAATAACTAATTAGTATGTAAATGTGTAACAATGATTAAATGTTATAATAATCCTGTGTAGTACAGTAGTTGGTTATAAAGTTTCAAACTGATTATACCTTGTGAAATAACACCCCCAAAAAAAAATTTTTTAATGGCCGCACAGTCTTGGTATAATTAAATACTATTCTAAAAAAAATAAAAAATATTTGATTGAATTAGTCTTGATAATCGACTGTGATAGAGTAATCACTAATAGTCTCAAATAATTAAATTATTTCACGTAATAACTACTAAATTCACTTGTTCAGTAAGATGCTTATTAGATTCGCTTTCAATGACGCAAAACTCAATTACAATATATATGCAGAAACTTGTAAAAAAAATAATTCTTATCCACTAATACCTTTAGTCTATATTAGAAATCAACAATAATACTATTCAACACAGATTAAATAAAGATATAGTGTTGAATCAATTAGTGTATCACCAAATAATATTACAATGATCCTTCGCCAATCAACTAATGATTGACTTATTATTTTTGGTATACAATACAATTTCTATTACCCACAACTATACTTTTGTTATAGTGATTATACTTGATGATGATCAAATGTGAATGGGTAGATCAAATGTTAAATTCAAATTGAAATAACTTTGACACTTGATAATGATGATGTGTATATGATTAATTATGGCACTTCCTGATGATGGTGGTACTGACCTTCCGTGTAATATAACACCCACAACTTTGTAAATGAAGAAATAAAAAAATATAGAATTTCAATACAATTTGCCAATATTTATAAATAAAAAGAAATAATGTAAAGAATAGTAGGAAAATACAAAATAATATCAAAAACACCAATATAACAATATTAATAAATAAAGTAGATGTCAATGAATGCACCGATATAATAAAATAAATGTCAATGAATGCACCAATGTAAATTATAAATAAATAAAATAAATGTCAATGACTGCACCAATGTAAATTATAAATAAATAATATTGATAATTATAATAAATAACTGAATCACCAGAAAAATAGATCAAAAATAAAATTAATAATCAATGTATATTGTGTTGATCTAGTTGACTGTCCTGACGTTGACCTGAAGCTGGTTCTGCAATGGCTGTTGCTTTCTTGAAGGTTGTTTCGTTGAAGTTTGTCTGTTGAATATGCTACTGCTAATTTTAAATACTAAAGAAATGATAATTTGATATGGTTAATTGAAATTAACACAATAGTAATAATTTCATGAACTGGGCACTGAAACTAATTAAGACCGCACAGTTTATCTGCTCACACTAGTAATTTCGGCATTGAATGCACACTAATTAAGGAATTGTTCAGTGAAGTATTTATTACAGAAATTGTATACTGTTTGTGGTACTGTTCACTGTACTATCGGTTTCATAAGCTGGATATTTATCATTGAGTAGTTCAATTGCTAGCTACACACTTCAATAGTACATTGTTAATTGTAGACATTAAAATAGTTCACTGCTAGCTACACACTTCAATAGTACATTGTTAATTGTAGACACTAAAATAGTTCACTGCTAGCTACACACTTCAATAGTACATTGTTAATTGTAGACACTAAAATAGTTCACTGCTAGCTACACACTTCAATAGTACATTGTTAATTGTAGACAAATAGTTCACTGCTAGCTACTGCTACACACTTCAATCAATACTTAGATTTGCACCGACCAATTTGATGCTTTTCCTGTCGACTGAATGTGTTTAGGACGTAGGAAAGCTTTATTGTTATCGCTTTCTTGTGATATGTGTGATTACACGATGAACTTGAAGCATCATTGATCACGAGACATTAATGAGTGCTGATCTTGAGGTTTTGTAGACTTGTCATACTGCAGTTTTCCTATTGACTGGTTTGCCACGACTGAAAATGTAGAGCTGCGACACAAATACCCAGTGTCAGAGCTGTGGTTCTTTTTGATTTCTGTACAGTTAACACTCTACCCGGTGTTTCACTGTCTTTCTATGTTTTGAAAAACAGATCCGAAAAACAGGATCTGGTGTCGACGCTTCTCTGTGTTGTTCAGTGTAGATTTCCCACTACACTTTACCACACTTTAGTCGGCAGCAAAATTTGATCAAACAACAAGGCTTCGGAAGTTTTGCAGAGGGGCAGCCCTAGTCTCACATCATCTCTGTGTAGACTTACGGTTGTATTCCTTCGCTACAATCAATGAATGCTCTTTGACACCGTCACTGTCTGCAATCTTTCCTTCGCATCTTAGTTGATTGTTGATTACTTGGTCGAAACTTAAAACGTGGACTTGTCTATCAGTATTCAAAGCCTGGAATTTGTCCGAACGTTGTTCAATCTGTGAACTATCGAATATGGGTTGTTGTTATTTCGCCATCGATCTTCCCCGCTTACGTTCGTATGTTGAACTGGTACTACCTGACGTCAGGTTGATAACTAAACACCTTTCGATGTCTCAGATTTTTCTGTAGGAAACAACTTTCCTATCCTCAAATGTTTGGACGAGTTCCCCATCTTGCGATGATTCTCTTTTATCTTCTACTGGCTCGCCTCATCGCACGCTCGCTGCCAACTCACAAAACCGACATCACACGACGAGCAGAAAAAATGGACGACTGGGAAACAACACGATACTGTTCCAGTACTTTAATCTTCCACTCGCGGCTTACACAGCCGGCACATGAACTTGACAACTGTCCAGGCACACATTATAATGCAAGAATCAATTATTACCTTCAAGCAGAAATCCCAATCGATTTACACTAACATCGTAAACGAAACACAACAGCTGTCCTGACAGATACACTCAGACGACCGGCAGACATATTACTGCCCAGCTTTCTTCGCCAAGTTGGACTGGAACAAATTCACTCAAAAACATCTGCTGAATTCACACATCATCCACCGCTGTCCATGCACACTGTTCCTGGGTCCAAAACGAGACTGCTCACAAACCTTTTCTTCGCTATTATATAGCCCTCTGATCTATCCTGTTCTCGAATATTCTGGATTCATTCTCACGAATTTCCCACTGTTGAAAGTCGTGTCTGGCCCGTGATAATTCACATTTCACACAAATCCTGTGAACAATCATGTTTCACATAAAACCTGACTTTCAGATGTCTCTCATGAAACTCAAGACATAAATCTCGTGTTATCTCAGCCAGTCAAAACATTCGTCTTACATCTATTACTGACATCTATCGGGCATAAATTAATGAGGAGAAAATGACTCACTACAATAGTCTAAACCTTTGTAACTGACTGCTTATTGAAGCCTTCAGTTTCCTGTCTCCTAGTGGTGACTGGTTCCATGCTTGTTTAAACATAAGACGTCCAGTTCTCTTTTTCGACAATTTGCTAGTTGCCGTAGTTATATTGTAGGGTTAAGCTGACTATATATAGAATTGATTCCTTCTCTCATACATTCATCAGTTACTAATGAATGTACTAGCCTTTCTAACCATATATGTAGTTATCCACTTGTCTTCTCATTCCATGTTTGACTATGGACCTAAAATAGCCATCGTTCCGCGTATTCTCAATACATAACTTAGCACAGTCTACTTGTTCTCGGGTAACTGCAGTTCTCTTTCCGGACATGTAGACTATAATAATAGGATAAGAATAAGAATAAACTCCACAGGGGAGCATGTACAGCTGGGGTCTACCAATCAACAGTAGAAGTAACCTCTCGTCGACAAATGTTTCGGCCCACGAGCTCCTAGACATTTTCAGAGAGTGGGCCCACCTGAGTTCATGAAGCTCAGGGTTGGTTTCCCCTGCTGCACGAAATTACCAGATGTTGTTCGGATAGGGACAAGACGAACTGGTGATTTTGCAGAAGGTACTGTGAGATAAGAAGTCGTCGCGGAAGCATAATTAAAGCAGTCTGCATACTTGAACGACCGAGTGGCAAGCTTACGATTGGTATATCGGACACATGTTGGACTTTGTTGGCAGGTGGCAGAGGGACACTGGCAGACAATTCAGACACGATGGACTTTCAAGGGATGAGAAATTCTTTTCCGCCAGACACCCGGACCAGCTCACCGAGGCCCGTCCCCTACATTGTTTCGTTGTGTCCAAAGCCAGCTCGAGGCCCTCTCAGCAACCTCGCCCAGCTGTTTAAGTGTCCGTTTGCGTTCATTACCGCGCAATCCTAGTTCTTTAATCACATTGTAGAGTGAAGTGGAAACGAGACCTCTCGCTCCCACTTCGACGGCAAAGACTCGTACTGTGTACGCTTCGTCTCTCCTCAGATCGGCTGCTAAGTCATAGTACTTCTCGAGCTTGTACATGTGGCTTTCGTCCATTTGCGACTCATACGGGACGGTCAGCTCAATCAGGAAGAGCTGCCGTTTCTCCGCAGAGTGGAGAACTATGTCAGGTCGCAGGCCGCTCTTCCGAATTGACTCAGGGTACCTTTCATGGCCAGTCAAATCAACCGCCAGTAACCAGTCCCTCGCAGAGTCTAGCATAGATGGAGCGAATGCGCCTTTGTTGATCTTACCTTTTTTTAATCTGCCCAGCCTCGAGGAGGCGTATGGGGACGATGGTAGGACTGGCCCTCGCATTGGCCCGCATCCTATCCTGGTCCACAACAGCTGCCAACTCTTTAAGCACCTTGTTGTGGCGCCAGGTGTATCGGCCTTGACCTAGGGCTTTTCTGCATGCGGACAGTACAGCCAGCAAGTCAGGTCGTTAGCAGTAGACCACTTCACCATGTTAACACCGGACGGTAATACATCGTACGCCGAACGAACGATAAAGCTCAGTCGCAGCGGGGTCATTCGCCAGATCTCACCCCATGTGAGTACTCTTGGCAATGCGCTCTCCAGGCTGACCCAATGGCCCTGCTGCGACTGTTGGGCAGCTTTCTGGACCCGAACCTCGTTTTCGTTGTCCCCTACTTGCTGTATTACCAAGTCTCGGCGCTCTTTGGCTGTGGCTTTGGACCACCAACTGACCTTCCCGTGACCTAGGCCTCGACGGTCGGTTTGAGTGTATCCCATAATCTCCTTCAATTTTAGTGCATTCTGAGCAGATTCGATCGCATCGAGGACTCTCCACTTCTGACCAGTCTTTAGAGCGGGCTGGACAGCGATGACTTTTGGGTCTGAAGACTCGCGCAAGAGCATGGCGAGTCTTACTTTGCCGATTTAAAACTCTTCGGTTATCGATTTGAACTGGAGTACCAGCTTAGCCTGCTTACAATACAGAGCCACGTCGGTCAGACAAGGCGGTGCACCAATCCACTTTCTTAAGGCTGTGTTGATCTTTTACTCCATTGTCTCCACTGCAGTCATCGACACTTCGTAGACTAACAGCGGCCACAGGAGCTTTGGAATCAACAGGAATTGGAGACACCAGACCTTGAACTTCCCGATCAGCCTGCTACGCTCGATCGCGAGCAGGCCTGTAGTCAGTGACTCGTGTATTCGCCGGACCTCCGCTCTATCAGATAACTTCGAATCGTAAACGCCACCAAGGCTCTTCACCGGTTCCTCCAGAACCGTGGGGATCTTATTCCTTGCCACCGTAAAACTGGTTGCCGACACCTTGCCTTTAAGGATTGACAGACTCCTCGACTTCTGCGGGTTGAATTGCATCCCGCTCCATTGGACCACCGCAAGATGGGCCTGAATTGGGATAGACTGATCGAGTCCTGCTCTTTGGGAATGTAGATCCCTTTAGCCTTTTGCCACTCTGGACATATGTGTTTTCGGCTCCACGCTTGTCTCAACAAACCGTAAAGCATTCGTAGGATTTTCGGACAACGCTTGTAAAAAACGTACGGAACACCATTTGGACATGGAGCAGCTTTGCCGCTGGCTCTTTTCATAATTTCCTCAACCTCAGACCCAAAGAGGGGGGGGGGGGGGGGGGGGGGGGGGGGGGGGGGAGTATATCCCTTTAAATTTTACCTTCGGCAACTCAGGCTGCTTGAGGCCGCTAAGGATCTCTGGATTGTTATCGAGAGGCTCATTCCTCTTTTTGTCAGATTACATTTGGCGTAAATGTGACTCAAGCTCCTCTTTACTGTCAACCAGAGTCCCAGACTCAGGTTGCTCAAATAGACCTCGGGCAAACTGGAACGGGTCCCTAAAGAATTATCTCGCTCCCTTTTGGTTCTTCTCCTGTTATTACAGAAACGCTCAGCTCATATTCTGCTTGACGCCCAGCGGCGCCTTTTCCACTGTCCCGAACTCACGGGAACAGTGCTCGTATACTACATCACCAAACTTTGTAAGCTTGTCGCATAACGACTTCTTTTTTAAATCATGAATTAGTTTCTCACATAATGTACCCTCTAACTTGCACCACGACACTTTATCGCTCGCAGGTGGAAACCTGATCCTGGAACGCACTTCCTCGGGAATCATTAAACGTGGGCCTCCGCAGTCAACGTCATGGGCCTCTCCGGGCGAGTGGGGTTCACCCTGCTTGTCGTTCCCTAACGACTCAGAAACTACCACAGGAGTAATAGTTTTACGACGGCGTTTACTGCGTGGAGCACCCTCACATTTCATCCTTCCGGTATGCGTTCTCAGACCATGCAACCCCGTGAAGCTCTTCCCACATGTACAGAGCCAGCCCGGACGTTGGGCAAGAATCTCAGTCCGGGGGCTAGCATTGTTGTAACCGTTTGTATCTTTGACTAAGAATTCATCGATGTCAAGTTTCTTTGCGGCGCTGCTTTGACCAAACCAGAGTTAGCTTTAAGTAGCCTATCTCGTTAGGAGGTGCTGTAAACTGGTTTATATTGAAACTTAATCATCAATGACATCATTTAACTGTAAAGTGCGCTCGCAGGTATTAGGTCTATGTTGTAGCTAATCAGTGGCTTCACTAGGCACATGCCATACTGGCTTTAACATCATCATCGTCATCATCATGTGTCATGTAACCTCCCATTTCTACACGATCCACACCATACATTCTACCAGGACTAACTATGATACAAACAGAACGTTATCGTAACTCACATGTATTAAACATATTCTGTGACACAAACAGGACGTTACCGTAACTCACATGTATTAAACATATTCTGTGACACAAACAGGACGTTACCGTAACTCACATGTATTAAACAGATTCTGTGACACAAACAGAGCGTTACCGTAACTCACATGTATTAAACAGATTCTGTGACACAAACAGAACGTTACCGTAACTCACATGTATTAAACAGATTCTGTGACAGAAACAGACCGTTACCGGAACTCACATGTATTAAACAGATTCTGTGACAGAAACAGAACGTTACCGGAACTCACATGTATTAAACAGATTCTGTGACAGAAACAGAACGTTACCGGAACTCACATGTATTAAACAGATTCTGTGACGGAAACAGAAGGTTACCGGAACTCACATGTATTAAACAGATTCTGTGACAGAAACAGAACGTTACCGGAACTCACATGTATTAAACAGATTCTGTGACAGAAACAGAACGTTACCGGAACTCACATGTATTAAACAGATTCTGTGACACAAACAGGACGTTACCGTAACTCACATGTATTAAACAGATTCTGTGACACAAACAGGACGTTACCGTAACTCACATGTATTAAACAGATTCTGTGACACAAACAGAACGTTACCGGAACTCACATGTGTTTCAGATTCTGTGACACAAACAGAACGTTACCGGAACTCACATGTGTTTCAGATTCTGTGACACAAACAGAACGTTACCGGAACTCACATGTGTTAAACAGATGATGTTGCCTATTCTGCAGAACGGTCTCTAGAATGACACCTACGCTTCGAAATCTTTAGGGATCAAACCTGACCAGGGGTCATCAGCTGGGATTGAAGGGGATGATTGTGTAAACAGGTCAGATTCCTCTATTGGTATTACTGTCACTTTCCAACGGTCTGCCCCCCCCCCCTTCCATTAATAATTTAAAGTGTCGGGGGAGAGGACACATAATTTGCAAAATATTATTAATACATTTGTAATATTATTACTGGCAATTAAACGAGGCTCAAACCGTTTGAGGCTACCGCCTCTACGAAACGATTGTTTGACAATAAAATCAATACTATTATTAACAGTTATTATTATTATTATTATTATTATTTTAGGAATTGGGAATTAAAAATTATATTTGAAACAAATTTTATAAACTGTAAACAAATGCTTACAAAATTACATCTGCAGTGGACAATCAAAAAACCATATATATCGGTTATAACGCCTATGTTGCAAGTATATAGGTTCCGGCGCCTATGTTGCAGGTATAAAAACAATTATAACGCCTATATTGCAAGTATATACGTTATAGCGCCTATGTTGCAAGTATATAGGTTCTGGAGCATTTGTTGCAAGTATATAGGTTCTGGCGCCTATGTTGCTAGTATATGGGTTCTTGCTCCTATGTTGCAAGTATATAGGTTCTGGTGCCTATGTTGCAAGTATATAGGTTCTGGTGCCTATGTTGGAAGTATGTAGATGATAATGCCTATGTTGCAAGTATATAGGTTCTAGCCCTTAGATCTGTGTTGAATCAAATAGGACAGCTACAGAAACAAGTATGTGCTCCGGTGTACCCAGGCCATTACGGTATATGAAAGAGCAGACACCATGGCAACAACTGGAAGTCATACAGAACAGCCAGATACAGGACGCACTGACACAACAACGTAAAGGACATTCTCATGAAACAAATCTGACAGGACGCATTGACACAACAACGTAAAGGACATTCTCATGAAACAAATCTGACAGGACGCATTGACACAACAACGTAAAGGACATTCTCATGAAACAAATCTGACAGGACGCACTGACACAGCAACGTAAAGGACATTCTCATGAAACAAATCTGACAGGACGCACTGACACAACAACGTAAAGGACATTCTCATGAAACAAATCTGACAGGACGCACTGACACAACAACGTAAAGGACATTCTCATGAAACAAATCTGACAGGACGCATTGACACAACAACGTAAAGGACATTCTCATGAAACAAATCTGACAGGACGCATTGACACAACAACGTAAAGGACATTCTCATGAAACAAATCTGACAGGACGCACTGACACAACGGAAAGGACATTCTCATGAAACAAATCTGACAGGACGCATTGACACAACAACGTAAAGGACATTATCATGAAACAAATCTGACAGGACGCACTGACACAACGGAAAGGACATTCTCATGAAACAAATCTGAAGCGCCTCCAGGAGTGAACAAGTTCAGTTTAGTTATATAACAAAGAACAGTCCTTGGCACATGTTGAAGATGACCGGTATCCATCCATATTCGTCATTTCGGAAAGTAAAAAAAAAAAAAAAACGCCACTTGTCATGCCAGTGGCACATCCGCGATATAAATGGTAACTTGATGGGTGACGTGATCTCAAAACTACAGCTGTCGGCTTCTCTGCCTCGGACATTACCTGGTACCCATTTTAGGCTATGTCTAGCTGTGACGGTATTACAATGTACTCATTTGTCTCTTCCCACGATATGCCCACAGAATGCGGATTTTTTTCTTTCTGATGAAACTAATTAGTTCAGTCTAGTTAAGTTCAGTCAGTACATCTTCATAAAGCTGTCTCTGTCGACACTGTTCCCATCATTCTTCTTTACTGTACAATCGGTTCCACGAGGTCTCCTCAAACTGTAAACACAAGACTGCTTTAATGGAACAAACCACGTTATTAAAACATGTTTTACGCATGCAGTAATATAGACCCCAGGTCTGGCCAGTTAGCACTGCAATGGATTCAAGCTGTATGGATCAACGGAGTACAGGCGTCCAACTACAGCCTTCCTAGAAGCGGGTGGCCTGCTCATCCGAACACAAATGACGGAGGAAAGGAAGGAGAAGAATGGGAGGGAAAAAATAAGGCGAAAACAATTAAAAGACACAATAAATTCTTCAAATAACATATTTTATTAAAATAGATGGGAGCAGAAAGTCAACTTTAATATCCTCGGCGATTTGTTTAAACAAACATAAAAATCAAATGTGCCTTGGTTTACAAACTCTCATCTAATTCCTGATTAAATAGACACAAACAATTATAAACAAAAACAAATATGTTAATAAAATAGATGTGTATGTATGCACATTAATTCTTGCAATATAAAAGAAAATGTGATGGGTTATTGGCCGTTTCTAGTGAGTCCCAACTTGCGTGCAATATGTTTTTTTTGTTGTTGTTGCTGTTGTTGTTTATTATTTGCTTAATAAATCTGGTTTCCCCAACGAGCAGTTTCTGTGTGCAGCTAGGCATTTTGAACAACACGCACTTGTGACTTGTCAGCTATTTTCTCCTTTTATAATTTGATATGAAACCTGCAATTGAATCCTTCTGGTGCTTTCTCAAAGATAACGGTTGGCTGGAATGTATTGCGAACACTCTTTGCCATCTTGGTTTTATGCTCACTCAGATTTCTGATAATACATATCATGATGTTATCCTTTATTGTGTATCACTGTCTAACTGTTACTAGCAATAGTATCTGGGCCCATCGGCTTGGGAACTATTCACTGGCTGCTGCGAAAAGGGGCAGAGCAGACGTGGGAATGCCCTGAGTGCAGTGACCTCAAATCTTGATTCTCCATTTATTCATCGACCCATCCATTCATTCATCGACCCATCCATTCATTCATCGACCCATCCATTCATTCATCGACCCATCCATTCATTCATCGACCCATCCATTCATTCATCGACCCATCCATTCAGTCTAACTGTGACTTCACTACAGGCTAAGAGTCCACCCGGTTAGCTTGTTAGAAGATCATGACTTCTTAGTTGACAGGAATTTTTCACTAAATAATGACTTGACTTCTCTTTAGCTGTCTGTTTATCCCTAATCCCACTATAACTCCTGCATTTCCTTGTTCCGGCTTCTATAAATAAAATACAGCATATTTTCCTACATATCCATGCCTCCAAAGCCCCAGTTAAAGTTCCAAGCGTGTTCCTTGCAGCCATACAGTTGGGTTAAGTATGAATAAACATCTGACAGTCGCAGTGTCTGCAGGAGTTAAACTGTGGTCCTAGAAACACTGTGTTTATTACAGACTACTGGTCAGTCAATGACAGTTCATCTTCATCATGTAGTAGGGTGCTTTACATAACACCGCTCTCATCACAGCCTGCCAGAAAGAAACTTGCTTGCTCGCCAGCTCTCCCTAAACATGCACTTTCCTGCTCCAGTTGTCTTCTATGTCTTGTACCCATCTTCATGCTGGTTGTCTGCTGCTCCAGTTGTCTTCTATGTCTTGTACCCATCTTCATGCTAGTTGTCTGCTGCTCCAGTTGTCTTCTATGTCTTGTACCCATCTTCATGCTGGTTGTCTGCTGCTCCAGTTGTCTTCTATGTCTTGTACCCATCTTCATGCTGGTTGTCTGCTGCTCCAGTTGTCTTCTATGTCTTGTACCCATCTTCATGCTGGTTGTCTGCTGCCCCAGTTGTCTTCTATGTCTTGTACCCATCTTCATGCTGGTTGTCTGCTGCTCCAGTTGTCTTCTATGTCTTGTACCCATCTTCATGCTGGTTGTCTCCTGCTCCAGTTGTCTTCTATGTCTTGTACCCATCTTCATGCTGGTTGTCTCCTGCTCCAGTTGTCTTCTATGTCTTGTACCCATCTTCATGCTAGTTGTCTCCTGCTCCAGTTGTCTTCTATGTCTTGTACCCATCTTCATGCTAGTGGTCTGCTGCTCCAGTTGTCTTCTATGTCTTGTACCCATCTTCATGCTAGTTGTCTGCTGCTCCAGTTGTCTTCTATGTCTTGTACCCATCTTCATGCTGGTTGTCCCCTGCTCCAGTTGTCTTCTATGTCTTGTACCCATCTTCATGCTAGTTGTCTGCTGCTCCAGTTGTCTTCTATGTCTTGTACCCATCTTCATGCTAGTTGTCTGCTGCTCCAGTTGTCTTCTATGTCTTGTACCCATCTTCATGCTGGTTGTCTGCTGCTCCAGTTGTCTTCTATGTCTTGTACCCATCTTCATGCTAGTTGTCTCCTGCTCCAGTTGTCTTCTATGTCTTGTACCCATCTTCATGCTAGTTGTCTGCTGCTCCAGTTGTCTTCTATGTCTTGTACCCATCTTCATGCTGGTTGTCTGCTGCTCCAGTTGTCTTCTATGTCTTGTACCCATCTTCATGCTAGTTGTCTCCTGCTCCAGTTGTCTTCTATGTCTTGTACCCATCTTCATGCTAGTTGTCTGCTGCTCCAGTTGTCTTCTATGTCTTGTACCCATCTTCATGCTAGTTGTCTGCTGCTCCAGTTGTCTTCTATGTCTTGTACCCATCTTCATGCTAGTTGTCTCCTGCTCCAGTTGTCTTCTATGTCTTGTACCCATCTTCATGCTAGTTGTCTCCTGCTCCAGTTGTCTTCTATGTCTTGTACCCATCTTCATGCTAGTTGTCTCCTGCTCCAGTTGTCTTCTATGTCTTGTACCCATCTTCATGCTGGTTGTCTGCTGCTCCAGTTGTCTTCTATGTCTTGTACCCATCTTCATGCTGGTTGTCTGCTGCTCCAGTTGTCTTCTATGTCTTGTACCTATCTTCATGCTGGTTGTCTGCTGCCCCAGTTGTCTTCTATGTCTTGTACCCATCTTCATGCTGGTTGTCTCCTGCTCCAGTTGTCTTCTATGTCTTGTACCCATCTTCATGCTGGTTGTCTGCTGCTCCAGTTGTCTTCTATGTCTTGTACCCATCTTCATGCTAGTTGTCTCCTGCTCCAGTTGTCTTCTATGTCTTGTACCCATCTTCATGCTGGTTGTCTCCTGCTCCAGTTGTCTTCTATGTCTTGTACCCATCTTCATGCTGGTTGTCTGCTGCTCCAGTTGTCTTCTATGTCTTGTACCCATCTTCATGCTGGTTGTCTGCTGCTCCAGTTGTCTTCTATGTCTTGTACCCATCTTCATGCTGGTTGTCTGCTGCTCCAGTTGTCTTCTATGTCTTGTACCCATCTTCATGCTGGTTGTCTGCTGCTCCAGTTGTCTTCTATGTCTTGTACCCATCTTCATGCTGGTTGTCTGCTGCCCCAGTTGTCTTCTATGTCTTGTACCCATCTTCATGCTGGTTGTCTGCTGCTCCAGTTGTCTTCTATGTCTTGTACCCATCTTCATGCTGGTTGTCTGCTGCTCCTCTTGCCAGGAACCCTGACCTCTGCTAATGTTCTGTCCAATCCACCATGACTTTTGACAAGGCCAAAGTTTTTGTTTCCAAAATATGACGCTTTGTACAAGCCTATTTTATTTGATGTTTAGGATGTCAATAATTCTTCTCATATCATTGACAAAATAAAGATTTATAAGTCGAATTTGTGCAAACTTCCTAATTATCATGTAAGACATGTTACATTGCCTATCGTCATGTAAGATATGTGCACACTACCTAATTATCATGTAAAATACATGCAAACTATATACATTTTTATCATGCAAAATATATGCACACCTCATAATTATCATGTAAATTATATGCAAACAACCTTATTGTCATGTAAAATATATTCACTTTCTAATGTAACTACATGTGAAGGAAAATGTGGACTGATGTTATCAGTCGCCACACTCTTTAGTGTGGGAGATGCTGAAGATGGGATCTGAACACTTACGGACTTGTCCCATGTGCTGTGAGGTTAATCTGTCAGTTAACTAACTAACTAATTAGATACTTAGCTAGAATTAACTAGCTAGCTAACTATGTGGACACTACTTAATTGCCATGCAACTAACTGGATGCTACCTAATTATCATGCACATAATTGGAAATTACTTCATTGAAATGTACAAATGTGGATACTTACCTAGCTAGATATAAAATATGTGGACATTAAACAACCCAATGACGTCTTCATGAAAGTGATCTGAAAACAATGATGTGTGCTCTAAAGGACAACCTCGGTTACAATGTAGCTACATCCGGTACGTGAATGGAGATGGAGGCAGTGAAGGTGGCTTCCTGGTGGCTTGAAGCAGCAAAGCCGAACACGGTGCAAATGCAATGGACTCATAGAGCATGATTCTGAAAACTGGAACTGGCGTTCTGCTCGCTGAGTGGCGTGCATCACTTAACAAGACTCACACCAAGAGCATATTTCCTGTCAGGGGTTCCAGCAGGCTGATAGGTTAGCTGCTGCCACTTGTGAAGGTAGTGAGTTACCGGACATTGGTGGAGGCTCTCTCAGATCAAATGGACAGTGCAGTAGAAGAGATAGAGAATCCACACACTGAAAGACTAACTCAAGGGCACGTGATAGGAGGTTCTGGAAGATATTTCAATACTGAGAGGGAAGCAAAGGCGGACTTTTAATCAGGTTACAGCTGGTACTATTAGCATGTCAACTCTTCGTTGGCTACTGAAGAAGGGGACAGAGCAGGTGTGGGAATGTCAATAGGGCAGTGATATAAATTCTTGATTCATTCATTGCAACAATGATTTGAACAAGTCACAAAAACATGTGTGATAAGATTACACATTGCTTGGCATAATGCTGAAGGAAGTTTCTGGAACAATACAGAGAATAAAGTCATACTGCATGGATGTCAACACAGAAATATAGAGTGCATTTTCGTGAAATAAAATACAACTTTAGATAAGTGCAAGTAACAAGCAACAAATAAAACAACAGCGACTGGTGGTAATTACAGTGAGACAAGTTAAATTATTCTGGAGTCACATAGTGTAGAAGCTAGCATGCTTGTCTGTTAACCCAATAGTTATAAGTTTAAATCCTCATTTGGGCAGAATTGTAAACACTGGTCTAGCCTTCCTGTTCTTCTTTTTCACTCTGAATTTGGGCATCGAGGCAGATACAAGGTTCTGTTTCTGGCTCTTCTGGCCACCTCTACCACAGACTTATGGTGCTGCTGTAGAGTTGTTCTCATGGCCGGCTCACTACACTCAGAGGACACACCAGACGGACATATAACCAGATTGTGACCGGTACTAGCAGTATTGGAACTCTGCTGGCTGCTGAAGATGAGGACGGAGCATGGATGGGAATGCCCCGAGTGCTTTGATATCACTTCTTGGTCTACCTCATCTACTTCGTCCATCTCCTTTTTTCTGTCATTTATGCTGTCACAAGGCATTCTCTCTAAGTTGGCAAACCACCTGATCCGCTGTCTTGAATGTAATTAAGAACTGGTTCTGTGCTGACTTTTTCTCTTTTGAACCATATTCCTGATCTTACCTTTTTACGGTCACTCCTGCATCCCTTCTCAGACACCTTATTTTCCCTAATTTTCTGTTCTGGTTTGTTGTGAGTGACCATGTCTGGCACTGATAGCATAGTTTCGGAATGAATATGCTGTGTCTGAGATGTTTCTTTGTGCTGATTCAAACTGTCTTGTGTGCCTTCCTGGTCAACATGATCTCATTCTGGAACCCGGAAATGTTCACACAGGCTCGTGCAGCTGGTGTCAGAGTGACTACACAAGTAGGCAGTCAAGTGAGTACTGGACTACACAAGTAGGCGGTCAAGTGAGTACTGGTCTACACAAGTAGGCAGTCAAGTGAGTACTGGACTACACAATTAGGCGGTCAAGTGAGTACTGGACTACACAAGTAGGCGGTCAAGTGAGTACTGGTCTACACAAGTAGGCAGTCAAGTGAGTACTGGACTACACAAGTAGGCAGTCAAGTGAGT
The DNA here is from genome assembly GCA_905116865.2 of Candidula unifasciata. Taxonomy (NCBI): domain Eukaryota; kingdom Metazoa; phylum Mollusca; class Gastropoda; order Stylommatophora; family Geomitridae; genus Candidula; species Candidula unifasciata. The sequence continues at coordinate 54,336 of CAJHNH020001688.1, forward strand.
ACTGGACTACACAAGTAGGCGGTCAAGTGAGTACTGGACTACACAAGTAGGCAGTCAAGTGAGTACTGGACTACACAAGTAGGCAGTCAAGTGAGTACTGGACTACACAAGTAGGCAGTCAAGTGAGTACTGGACTACACAAGTAGGCAGTCAAGTGAGTACTGGACTACACAAGTAGGCGGTCAAGTGAGTACTGGACTACACAAGTAGGCAGTGACTACAGATGGTAAGTAACCCTAAGAAGCATAAAAATAGGTCCTCTACTTTTATCTAAAAGAATAAACAAACTGGAAGAATAATGTGAAGGCATATGGGCAAGCTGTAGACATGGATACACTTGGGGAAAAACATCAAGCGATTGACAAACACCAGTATGTTAGTGTACAACCAGGCCAGAGACTGACAAACACCAGTATGTTAGTGTACAACCAGGCCAGAGACTGACAAACACCAGTATGTTAGTGTACAACCAGGCCAGAGACTGACAAACACCAGTATGTTAGTGTACAACCAGGCCAGAGACTGGCAAACACCTGTATGTTAGTGTACAACCAGGCCAGAGACTGACAAACACCAGTATGTTAGTGTACAACCAGGCCAGAGACTGACAAACACCTGTATGTTAGTGTACAACCAGGCCAGAGACTGACAAACACCTGTATGTTAGTGTACAACCAGGCCAGAGACTGACAAACATCAGTATGTTAGTGTACAACCAGGCCAGAGACTGACAAACACCTGTATGTTAGTGTACAACCAGGCCAGAGACTGACAAACATCAGTATGTTAGTGTACAACCAGGCCAGAGACTGACAAACACCTGTATGTTAGTGTACAACCAGGCCAGAGACTGACAAACACCAGTATGTTAGTGTACAACCAGGCCAGAGAGAGGAGGTCCTGTCATTCCAGCCAAAACTGTCCTCCATGTGAGTTCTGGGGGATGAGGGGTAGAGAATAGACCCAAGTGCTCCCCAACAGGTATGTCATAAAAGAATAGACCCAAGTGCCCCCCAACAAACATGTCATAGGAGAATAGACCCAAGTGCTCCCCAACAAGTATGTCATAAAAGAATAGACCCAAGTGCCCCCCAACAAACATGTCATAGGAGAATAGACCCAAGTGCTCCCCAACAAGTATGTCATAGGAGAATAGACCCAAGTGCTCCCCAACAAGTATGTCATAAGAGAATAGACCCAAGTGCTCCACAACAAGCATGTCATAAGAGAATAGACCCAAGTGCCCACCTAACAAGCATGTCATAGGAGAATAGACCCAAGTGCCCACCTAACAAGAATGTCATAGGAGAATAGATCCAAGTGCTCCCCAACAAGTATGTCATAAGAGAATAGACTAAAGTGCCCACCTAACAAGCATGTCATAGGAGAATAGACCCAAGTGCTCCCCAACAAGCATGATAAGAGAATAGACCCAAGTGCTCCCCCAACAAGCATGATAAGAGAATAGACCCAAGTGCTCCCCCAACAAGTATGTCACAAGAGAATAGACCCAAGTGCCCCCCCCCCCCCCCCCAAAAAAAAAGCATGTCAAAAAAGAATAGACCCAAGTGCCCACCTAACAAGCATGACATAAGAGACAACAAGTTATGAGTTTTCTGAAATCAGTTGTGTTGGGCCAGAAGGAGCAGATATTGCAGCCTAGCTGTAAACCACAAAACAATGTGCAAGCCACCCATAATGGAGAAAGCAGAAGAGGAGGACAATTATTACTGTGGGGATGACACTTGACTCTTTGACAGAGCGTTGATAAAAGTAACAGAAGACAACACAATGTCACAAGTTAAAATATATCAGCAAAGAAAAAGTATTTGTCAATATTATGCTATAGCAGTCTTTTAAATTGTGTTGACACCCGGAGTCCAACTGAACAAATGTAAGAGTCTATGGAAACCCTCAAATTTAAAATGCATTCATTTTTGTGTTTCTAATATAAATGACCTTTTTTTTTTAATTACTATTAAAACTGATGGAAACACTGGCAACTGATGGAAACACTGGCAACTGATGGAAACACTGGCAACTGATGGAAACACTGGCAACTGATGGAAACACTGGCAACTGATGGAAACACTGGCAACTGATGGAAACACTGGCAACTGATGGAGTCACTGGCACATCCTCAAAAATGAGAGAGGTCAGCAGGTCTCAGCTAACTGAGAATGACTGCACTTATCTTCAACATCAACATCAAGTGCCTTGCTAACTAGCATGGATAATCATGCCTCTCCGTAACTGGCTATTTGCAAAAGCATGCATTATTTGAGGTGTCAACATCCTTCCATGCCATGACACAAGACTGTCAAGAATCTTCTCATGTTGTCTTCCAACATCTCTTTCCCCACAGATCATTCCAGTTGTCTCCCTTCTTACAAGATGGCCAAAAATTGATGACTTCCTTCCTTCCTCTGATATATGCGATAGGTTGTCTTTGGGCCTAGGAATTATTTGATAATGAAAAAAAATGTGACTAGGGAAATGAGTAGATGAGACACATGCTTCCTTTATTACTTCAGTAAAGCTTCCAACAAGAGATAACACAAATAAATTAACCTCACTCGAACAGGAAAGCTCCTCTGACAGCTGAAACATTACATCCCAGTTCAACACAAAATATGAAATTAATTTCTAAATATGAAATTAATTTCTAATGATAAACAAACTAAATGACTGATTTACTAAAACATTTGTCTTACACACACAAAACTTGTATTTAGAAAATGTAATATTTTTTTATACAAAGAGTTTAAAACTGATTTCACTAAGACCTGTTCTGTCCTGACCATTAGGTGCCATCTCCATACAGAAGGTTGGCTCTAATGAGTTTCCAACACTCTCTGTCCTGTCTTCGTTGTGTCAGTTTATTTTTGGCCTTCTTTAATGTTAAACTGACAGACTTTTTTCAATTGATCATTGTTAATTATTAGGTTCTTCCAGCTGCCTATTGAGTCTCTCTAAAAGTCAGGAATTAATGGCCGTTCATAGTTATACTTTCCAACACATTCCATCCATGTCACAATCTTAGATCAACCAGTCTCTCTTTCTGCTCATTTCTCTCTTTTATCACTGATCTTTCCAATCATCATCCTTCCTCCATCATCTCTCGGCTCATCCCACAACCACAGAATACTGTCTGTCTCCTCTTTTTACAGCTGCATATAACTTCTACATTCAAGATTGTTTTCTAACAACCACTGTGGTAATTCTAAAGACCAATGTATTTGTAACAATCAACTCAGAAACCATATCTCTACTGTCAGCCCTCTTTTCTTCAAACTGTGGATCTAGCTTTTTTAAAATTCATTCAAGATGCTTTTTCATTTGGTCTCTTCACAGACGTTCCTCCATGTCTCCATCTTAGATCAACTAGCATTAGTTCTCTCTGCTTATGCCTCTTCTATACTGATTTTTCCTCCATGATATTGTCCATTTTTTATTTCAACAGTTGATAAAACATTATTATTTGTCTCCAAATTATAGTTGTATAGACTTTCTACTGGCATTAGCTTTCTTCAGAAAGTCGTTAGTAAATCCAACAGTCCAAGATATTCAGAACATTCACCTCACAAAGCACATCTCTACTGCCACCAAGCCCTTCCATCTGCAAACTAGGTTTCTGAAATGTTAAAGGTCCTTTCTGAAAATATCTGACTTGATGTGGATTCAAACCCAAGACCAGTAATCAGGTGAGCATCCTCAAAATCCAAGCATCCATAACTGTACACAGTGGCAGCTTCCCACACATTGCTCTCAAGCACCATGCTAAACCCACCATCATCTCTCTCTGACCTGCCTCTTCCATTACTGACCTTTAAGGTCATCACAATACACTGCAACATTTGTCATCTCAACATCTGATGAAATAATACTGTTTGTCTCCTAATTATAGCTGCATCAACATTCTACTTTTGAACAAAAGAAAACTGTCTGGCATACACTTTTTATTTTCATTAGTTTTTTTTTACTCAGACAATCGTTGTTAATTATTCTGAAAGTCCAAGGTATTCGCAATATTTATTTTAGAAAGCACATTTCTGCTACCACTAAGGTCATCTGCATATTTAGCCACTTTAATAGCCATGAAGATCTGTTAATAGAAGTAACCTTCCACACATTCATCCATCTTAGACCAACCAACATAATTTTCCTCTGTGTGGTCATCATATTTTCCCAAATCTCTCCCCTAATCACACGACCAAAATGTCATGTCTGTTTCATTACGTTATAGCTGCAAATACTGCTTACTTTCCTTAACTTTCTTCAAACATTCATTGTCAGTTATGTTAGCTGTTAAAGGCCTTCACAACATTTATCTTAGAAAGGATATTTCTGCTGCCAACAACTCCTTGCAACTATTTCTTTAGTGTCTCTACAAATCATGCTTGTGTGCTTCTTGACAGTAGTATTTTCCCACAGATATCCTCCCTATGGTCATCGGGCTACAGCAGCTTGTGCAACTGAAATAGTTAAGAAATCAAAACAAAATAGTTTGTGAGTTATCGTCGGCAAGTCTGCAGCAAACATCAGGCCCTAATGTCCCTTCTCTGATCCACTCTGGCGCCTGTCCTTCTGGTGGTGTATGGTGGGATGGACCAGCACAGGGATATGGCTGTGGTGGACCACATAGCTGGAGATGCTACCCAGGATGGTCCTTCTCAGAACTCCATGTCCTCGGCTGCCAATGACAATAAGGGCCACTTTCTCCTTTTCTGCCTCCTTGACAATAGCGTGTCCAATGTTGGAACTGCCCAGTACCTGAACAGAGCCTTGAACCTGCGGAAAGCACAAGAGAACATCAGTTCAAACAAGGTTTTTTTTCCTAGGGGTATGGCACCTTTTTTAAGAGGTATATTTTGTTTCAGCTTGCCTGTAATGTGACAAATAACTGTGGATGGGTCTTGCTGGTTATTCATGGGCTGGTATTGTCAAGCTTTTCCATGGCATATTTCAACACTAACATCTGGAAAGAAGGTGAGGTGCCAAAAACTGTAACAGACACTGTGGTGACTACTGATAACGCCCTTTAGGGACTTTTTTTTATGTGTACTGGCACCCTTTGTTCTAGGAAAAATTCCTGAGTGAAATGATAGAAAAAGTGTATAGTGCCAGCTTTTAGGGATATTAAGTGTAAAGTAAAAGCACCTATTCAATACTTTCAGTCAGTGCTTGTGACTGCACTACCAAAGCTCCCCACAACAGACATACTTAACGGCAACTTAATGAAGTGGTGACATTAATGGTCGTGAAATCCTTCCATGTATTGTGGGAGACTGTTCATAATGCCAGCTGGCCTTTACAGTCTTTTATAGCCATAATCCTTGAACTCCTCCTAACATTATGTAATATTAGATTCTGGAATGATGGAAAGGAAAGGTGCAAAACAAACAAAAACAAAAAGAAAAAAGTTTTTGCTGTTTTATTCTTAGAATTTTATAAATGGATAAATCAAGACATTACTGTGACCTGAATCTCAACCTGTTATGACAGCTATGAAGCTGTCCTGGTGTACTGGCTAGTGTAATGGCTCACCAACAAAGTAATTCTGAGTTCAATTCCCAGTGGTAATAAGAAGTGTGTTTTTTGCCTTGTTAAAATGGGTCTTCTTCTTGTCTTGTTCTCTGTCTCCAGTTTCCTCCTCACTGACGTGTTGGGAGAGATGCAAGCATTTTTTGTGTGCTCTTACTTATGTTTTCTTTAACTCTTTGAGTCCCAAGAAACGCATCATACGTTCACAGGTTGCTACCTAGAAGCCCAATGAACGCATGATGCGCCGATTTTATGACTCTCTTTACTACCCCCGGGCCTGTGATGCTAAACCCCCTGGGACTCAAAGAGTTAAGTTGATCTTACTTTCTTGATACCAGGATTCCATCACAGTTAGAACAAATACAGGAATGCCAGAAAAGTTCTACATTAGATCTGGAGTAAGACAGAGGTGTTTGATCACCACTATTGTCCCTCACATACGTTGACCAAATTTGCAAATCAGATAACACCAGTGAAGGACTTATATCTGGGGAGTATCTTTACTGAGAAAACAGAAAAATTAATAAAGAAATCCAACAAAGATGGAACCAATACTGAACTTTGTAAGTGGACAACAAATCAAATCAATCAAATGGTTTGTCATGAAACAAAATTGGCATCAGACAGGGCACGACATACAGCGATGTTATACTGACACATCAGTAACAGAAGCAGAGGTCGACCACACAGAAGATGGACCGCAGAAATATCAGCGACACTGACAAGTACTATATATGACCAGAAGGGCCCGTTCCATAAATCTCTTCCTGCCCTGATGTTGGGAGATATTCCAGGAGTAAAGAAAAGACGAAGAAGAAGATGGTTTCACTTATTGCACGGTTTTTCCCTCGCTCTGTGTATTCTTTAGCATGGCTCTCTGTTGTAGTTCAGACCATCAAATCTAGTCTTCGTCCCATTTCTACCTTTAAAAAAAACATTATGGAACCTTTTCCTTGCTCCAGCAGCTCTTATAACACACCTTCTCTTTGCTGCTATTATTTTGCTTTCATTACTGTATTACTACTTATTTATTTTAATAATCTTCTATAAATACCTAGTTTATCTTAGTAGGTAGCCATGCAATAATAACAATTTTTCTCTTAGTATACTATGAATGTTTCTGTAGCATTTAGGTTTAAAAGTCTTGTTTTTCTTTTATTCTTCTTTAATGATTGAGAGAAAGAAATAACAAATATACAATTTAAGCTCTAATAATTCACACATCAACTGCTGCAATCTACACATAAGTTTTGCAATGGACACAAACGCTGGCAGAATCTTATAATAAAACATGCAATCCAAACACACACACAAACATTGTTGTAATACACAGATACACTACTTCAATCAGACATCTTCTGTTTCAATCCACACATAAATGGTTCATCCACATACAAAGTTACAATCAAAATTGAACACGCTGGGTTCTTTTTATGTTTTCCGCCTCAGAAAAAGAGTGACTTCCCTTGACACTCATGCCTCTTCGTGTTGCAGAGACCGTCTTATGTTGCGGGGGTTTTAGTGAGTGTTCATCAACGAGTAGTATTTTACTTGTTGTCAGCAGCTAGCAATATTGTGTGTTCTATATTCCACAATGTGATCAATTTTAATGGCCCCAAAACATGTAGAACTGGCCCTAACTTTAACCCCCCTACCCCAAAGCCTCAGCCTATGCCGCAAGAGAGAGTGCAATCCACAAATAAACCATTTAATCCACCTGTTGCAATGCAGAACATAAAAACTGTCACAAACTGACCCCAGACTGTTTCAACTTCTCCTCCAGCAGCTGCTGCACATCCTTGGCGGCTTCATGGGCTGTAGACACAGCATCTGACACCGCTGAGACATTGGCTGGCAGTAGGAAGTCCACTGAACGTTCCAAGACAATCAAAAGAACATCAATGAACACTAACATTGGGTGGAGAGTGAACTGATATTTATATTGTGGCTGTTCACATCTGTACCACAGACATGGCCAATAAAGGCATTTTTCATAAGGGTGCTTAGTTGGTCATGTTCTTAGCACACTTGTTTCCACAGCAAGCACACACACCATTTGGAGGTAACAGGTTCGATTCCCGGCAAAGCAATTATAGCTTTTGATTTTTATGTTGTCTAACAAGTCCTTCTGTCTTTCTATTCTCTCTATGAGAGCCGATCAATGCATTCTCTGTTTGTTTATTATAAATACTGTAGTTCGATACATCCGATAAATTTAAGCCAGGGGTGAGCAAACTATGTCCCACAGGCAAAAACTGGTCCGTCTAGCAGTTTTTACTGGCTTGCACTTGATAAGCTAGATTTTTCCCCAATTTTCTGCAAATAACGAGATTTAACAGACACATTTATAAATATTTAGAAGGGCTTCTACTGAGTGAGTGTGTCTGAACAGTAGCAAGGGATTATTATCTTAGATTATCCCATGAAAATATCAAAATATAGAATTATGAGTAAATCTGGGTGTTATGTATATAGTGGATTTGTTCTTCTACAAAAAATGTTGGCCACCTCTGGTCTAACCCCATGACAAGTCTGTGGACAACAAAGACATGACAATAACACCAGTTGACTGGCAAGTCTGTGGACAACAAAGTCACGACAATAACACCAGTTGACTGACAAGTCTGTGGACAACAAAGACACGACAATAACACCAGTTGACTGACAAGTCTGTGGACAACAAAGACACGACAATAACACCAGTTGACTGGCAAGTCTGTGGACAACAAAGACACGACAATAACACCAGTTGACTGGCAAGTCTGTGGACAATAAAGACACGACAATAACACCAGTTGACTGACAAGTCTGTGGACAACAAAGACACGACAATAACACCAGTTGACTGGCGAGTCTGTGGACAACAAAGACATGACAAAAACACCAGTTGACTGGCAAGTCTGTGGACAACAAAGACACGACAATAACACCAGTTGACTGGCAAGTCTGTGGACAACAAAGACTGGACAATAACACCAGTTGACTGGCAAGTCAGTGGACAACAAAGACTGGACAATAACACCAGTTGACTGGCAAGTCTGTGGACAACAAAGACACGACAATAACACCAGTTGACTGGCAAGTCAGGGATTTTCTTCTTCTGTGTTTGACGTCAGTCATGCTAAACATTGAGTCCCGTCTGTGTCACAAATAGGATTGTGCGTTTAAGGTCACAACAGGTCTCCCATAGCTTCTCTTGCATTGTGGCTCCCTTGGACCAGATCCAGTCTCTGCTGGGAGAAGTCAGGGCAGTACTGCAGTATTTGCTCAGGGTCTGTCTTTCTGCTCCACAATCACAGGCAGCAGATTCTGTTATGCTTATCCTGTGTATGTGCGCATAGGACATATGATGCAAGATTCATATTTGTATGGAGCAACTGGCCCTAATGGCTGATGTGGCCAGCACTAGGCCAGCGCCTTTACTTCCTTGGACATTACCCATTTTAGCCTCGGTTGACCTGGAAGCCAGGGTCGATTCTGCGGGGGAGGGGCGAATTCATCATGATGCGGATTTGAACCTAACACCTTCAGGCAGGTAGACGTGCGTCTAGTTACTACGATACAGGGGCTCCAAACTGACTTAAGCTTGGCGTTTTCAATTCGTTTCTCATCAACTGCGTTGTTTGATATGGCTACCAAGGTTTTTGATATTTGTCAAACATTGAGGCATTCATTAGCTTTCATGAAACTCAGACACAGTTTACAACCGCAGACAGATCAGCATTGCTGACATATATGCCTGTGTGTTTAGTCATACTATTGCGACATGGATGTTTGTGACCTGGTCTGTGCAGGCAGCCCTAAACAAGTGGCAGCTACATACTGCAGCATACAATGCTGGCCTGCCAGTCGCTGGCTGTCACGTACGCTAGTCAGTCAGTCTGTGGGAAATGTAATATAAACAAAACATGACAAACGCAAACAGTAAGGTTGATGTAGGGGCGGGGGAGGGGAGAGCATGCCGGAAACATTGCTCTGTGTACAACAATAACCGGAAACTGGCCGGAAACAATGTATAGTGTGGGCCATTGTGTGGTAGATTGCCTTTCTCCGTGGTATTTCTTTCTTTTGCCTGCATTCGTTTCTATCTACCCGTCTTTGTTTTTCACAAGACTGGGTGGCATAGAAGAACACCACCACCTGTCTTAAGTAAATCTGTTAGCACGAAACTGAATTGTCATCCAACAGCCACACGCACAAACAGACTATACCATCACTTGGTCACGGTGTAGTAGGTGGAAAGCCTACTCTTCTTGGATACCGGGGAAAATCTACAAGGGCCGGCCCATGGACAGAAAAACGACGGAACAGATCGAACAGAGGGAACATATCGAACAGAGGGAACAGATCGAACAGAGGGAACAGATCAAACAGACCGAACAGAGGGAACAGACCGAACAGAGGGAACAGATCGAACAGAGGGAACAGATCGAACAGACGCAACAGATCGAACAGACGCAACAGATCGAACAGAGGGAACAGATCGAACAGAGGGAACAGATCGAACAGAGGGAACAGATCGAACAGACACAACAGATCGAACATATCAGATGATCATCAAACAGATGATCATCGAACAGACACAACAGATCGAACATATCAGATGATCATCGAACAGACACAACAGATCGAAGATATCAGATGATCATCGAACAGACACAACAGATCGAACATATCAGATGATCATCGAACAGACACAACAGATCGAAGATATCAGATGATCATCGAACAGACACAACAGATCGAACATATCAGATGATCATCGAACAGACACAACAGATCGAACATATCAGATGATCATCGAACAGACACAACAGATCGAACATATCAGATGATCATCGAACAGACACAACAGATCGAACATATCAGATGATCATCGAACAGACACAACAGATCGAACATATCAGATGATCATCGAACAGACACAACAGATCGAACATATCAGATGATCATCGAAGAGACACAACAGATCGAACATATCAGATGATCATCGAACAGACACAACAGATCGAACATAACAGATGATCATCGAACAGACACAACAGATCGAACATATCAGATGATCATCGAACAGACAAAACAGATCGAACATAGCAGATGATCATCGAACAGACTCAACAGATCGAACATATCAGATGATCATCGAACAGACACAACAGATCGAACATATCAGATGATCATCGAACAGACACAACAGATCGAACATATCAGATGATCATCGAACAGAAGCAACAGATCGAACATATCAGATGATCATCGAACAGACACAACAGATCGAACATATCAGATGATCATCGAACAGACACAACAGATCAAACATATCAGATGATCATCGAACAGACACAACAGATCGAACATATCAGATGATCATCGAACAGACACAACAGATCGAACATATCAGATGATCATCGAACAGACACAACAGATCGAATATATCAGATGATCATCGAACAGATGATACAATTACTTATTAGTTGCCTTTCACGACATGCTTGACAGCAAGGCAGTGGGTCTGCCCCCCCCCCCCCAAAAAAAAGGGGTCCCAGAACCCATATACCGAACAACTAAACTAGAATGTTTCCCCCCTAAAAGGGGTCCCAGCACCCATATACGGAACAACTAAACTAGAATGTTTCCCCCCTAAAAGGGGTCCCAGCACCCATATACGGAACAACTAAACTAGAATGTTTCCCCCCTAAAAGGGGTCCCAGCACCCATATACGGAACAACTAAACTAGAATGTTTCCCCCCTAAAAGGGGTCCCAGCACCCATATACGGAACAACTAAACTAGAATGTTTCCCCCCTAAAAGGGGTCCCAGCACCCATATACGGAACAACTAAACTAGAAAACGTAGTCAGTGAAAAGGTCACTCACCATTATGTCTTTATAGCCAACGTTGAATGCATTCAAACAACAAATGCCTAAGGAAACTGATTAAAATTAAATGCAGTCTATTCAACAAACGTGAAGAAATTAAGAGCAATTCCCGGACAAGTGCGTGCATTAACTGTCAACAGAAAAAGATGACCCCAAAAAAAAAGAGGGGGGGGGGGGGGCAATTAGTAGCATGGTGAGAGAAAGAAGAAAGATTCACAAAACAAGCACTGAATAGGGAAACAAATGGACGGGGGAAACGTCCAGCAGAAACCATATAATGAATGTTATGGCAAGAGGTCAAAGCCACTGGATTGGATTCCATCTATGGTATTAAGAGGGTTCCACAGGATATAACAGAACGATGGACTAAACTGCCAGCGCTGTGTGGTAGGATGGCGATTTGAATGGGTGGTTCTTGTAGACTCACTCTATGATTGTCTGCGGCGATATGGAGTTCGTGTACTGTGTTGTTGAAGTTTTCTTTGTGTGGCCTTATCCAGACTTAGATATCTTTGGCATTATTCATTCGGAAAATGTGAATCTTTACAGACGAAAATGATTATGTCTTGTTTTCTTTTCTAAACGTTTTTCGCTTTTTTTTAAAAATATATCGAAAGAGAGACAATGTATCGAAAGAGAGACAATGTATCGAAAGAGAGACAATGTATCGAAAGAGAGACAATGTATCGAAAGAGAGACAATGTATCGAAAGAGAGACAATGTATCGAAAGAGAGACAATGTATCGAAAGAGAGACAATGTATCGAAAGAGAGACAATGTATCGAAAGAGAGACAATATATCGAAAGAGAGACAATGTATCGAAAGAGAGACAATGTATCGAAAGAGAGACAATGTATCGAAAGAGAGACAACGTATCGAAGAAACTATTCGCATTTCAGTTGAATTTATTTAGTTCTGTGCTTTTTTTTTATGTCGATGTAACTCTGTAGTAACGCACCTGATGAGATACAGCGAAATATGCCTGGCAATAAATTGTGCAATGTATTGTTTGTATCCGCATTATTTAAATTCATTACGGGAAAACATTGTTTTGAGTATCGTTTTAATTTTAAACGTGTTAGAGAAAACAAGCCCCAAGTGATACAACACATGTTGAACACACACAAACACACACACACGCACAAACACACACACACAAGCAATAAGAGAGGGAATAGAAAGAACTAAGCACTCAAATATATATATATATATATATATATATATATATATATATATATATATATATATATATATATATATATATATATATATATATATAGAGAGAGAGAGAGAGAGAGAGAGAGAGAGAGAGAGAGGGGGGGGAGGAATGGAATGCAGAGATAAATGCAGAGATACTGAAGTGGTAGGAGAGAATGGCATGAAGCAATTAATCAAGGAAAGTGGGTGCCAGTGTCATCCGTGTGGTGGGGACTTGTGCCAAGGGACTGCCACTTCTGGGTCCCGCCTGTGACGGTAATCACGTGAGCACACAGTGAAAACAAAATGTCAGAAGTATACGGCACCAAATCTGCTAACTAGCTAGCACAGGACGTGATAACATCAGTAACTACCGGGAAGACTAGATCCTGCCCAACGAAACACCGCAGACACACAACTAACACATACAGAAATAGGAAGCGTTTAGAGTGTTTTAATTTATTGTTCTGCTTCGTCTTCATTTCTTTTTCCCCGCTGTGGGTGTCAAGGAAGAAATGTGGATGTGAATCTGGTCCTTGTGGCCGCCTCAGCCACAGACACACTTGACTGTTGTAGAGTTCCTCTGATGTTATCTTTCTATTTCAATCTTGGTCTACCTCGTGTTCTACCTATCTCTTCTTCTCGGGTTTATGCACGATATGGGACGGCGTCGCATGACATTATATGTGGGTCAACTATGTTATTTGCTGTTTTTGTATGTAGTTTAGTATTGGTTCTATAATGACTGTTTCTCTTATGACCTCATTCCAGAGTTTCTCACTTCTCATAAATGCTTCAGCTTTTCTCAGACATCTCATTGCCGCGGCTACTAATGCTCTTTTGGGTTTGTTGTGAGGCACCATATTTGGCACTGGCAGCAGAGAGTGGGAATAAACATAATTTCTATCAGATAGGTCAGGGGGTAGTGATGACAAATCTTCATATTTCTTTCCATTGACACTACTTCTGTTCTCACATCATTTGTTTTATTCTTGATTCATAGATGTAAGATTGTTTTCCTTGGTGTGTGTGTGTGTTTTTTCAGATTTCCGAACTGTCACAAATAGAAAGACATAAAGACGAAGCACCATACACTTGGGCACATGTGCAATCTTACAGTTTGGCAGGTAGCTAATGACGGGTGGAGAGGACAAACTTACTGTTGAAAACGGTACTGGCGATATTAGGGCTGTACACAATGATGACGTAATCATTTGGTGTGTGGACATTCTTCAAGTACCCTGTGAGGAAAGATAAACAAAGCGATAAACAAAGTTACATATGGACACAGGTGTGAATGGCTATGGAACACTGATGGCACTTGAAAGAGCTTGCTAACCACATGTACCGTACCGGCTAGCACTCGCCGAGGTACAGGACAGAAGTGGAGATATAAGGACACAACAGACAGGATACGGAGGGCACATCATACTGGAATCTGTAGCCTCCAAATGGAGACAGTGCCTCGCTGCGGCAACAAATGTACTTGAATGTACTTCCACACAACGACAGCTAGCTCAAGACCCATGGTGCTATTTCAGTAGCTATAACATAATTATATCCATATTCTATGGCTGTGGAGTCAATGTATATGAAAAGCGTGATTAATAAAGATACTTTTCTAGGGCTGTCTAGTTAAAAAGTTCTTCGAAGTACTTTTGTTCCTGCAGCGAGACGTTGTCGTCATCTAGAGGTGACAAGTTTAAATTCCGTTATGCTGACGGTAACTTCTGATCGTCATGTTGTTAATGAAACAGTGTCTCCTACTATCTCGATTTCTTCAATTTGCTTCTTTGGGCATTGATCAACATTTCTAAATTTTTATATCACGCTCAATATAAAACAGCAATAGTAGAACTGAGTCTATAACAGTGAAAAGCAAAGGACGCTTCTTACACCAGTGGTACACTGAGCAGGTAATCTAGTGACCACAACGCCGCCTACCTTTACTGCCTATGTCATTACCTGGTACCCATTTAGGCTGGGCTGACTCAAGGTCATTTTTAAAAAAAAAGGGGGGGGGGGGTTGTCCCAACTTGATGCGGATTTGAACCCTAGACCTTCAGGTTGGCAGCAGAGCGTCTAGTCGTTTCCGAAACAGACATACATACACGCATCTATATATGTGTGTGTGCGCGTGTGTCTGTATACTTTAAAAAAATATGTACCAGCTTGTTATAATGGAAACATCTGTGTCAGGCGGGTGACACGTTGCGGCTAGCTAAAGACTCAGGCCACATGAACAACTATTGCACACCTGACACACTTTAGTCACAGGGGGCACGCAAGTCGATTTTCCCTGAATACCGAGGGAGGGGGTTAATAAACTGGAGGGCTTGCTTCTGGGGGTACGATATGAGCCCCTCCCCCACACACACACGCACACAACACACATATACATACAAACACAGCAAAGGGGTTAAACTCAACCTGGCACTTAATGTTCTGTGCAAGGTGACAACTATAACACCTTTAGGGATGATATAAAAAGATATAATAGACAATAAGAGCAGCTTTTGAAATGATATAATCAGATATAATAGACAATAAGAGCAGCTTTAGAAATGATACAAACAGATATTACAGACAATTATAGCAGCTTTAGAAATGATACAAACAGATATAAGATACAAACATATATAACAGACAAGTATAGCAGCTTTAGAAATGATATAAACAGATATAACAGACAATTATAGCAGCTTTAGAAATGATACAAACAGATATAATAGGCAATAAGAGCAGCTTTAGAAATGATACACACAGATATAACAGACAATTATAGCAGCTTTTAAAATGATACAAACAGATATAACAGACAATTATAGCAGCTTTAGAAATGATACAAACAGATATAATAGGCCATAAGAGCAGCTTTAGAAATGATACACACAGACATAACAGACAATTATAGCAGCTTTAGAAATGATATAAACAGATACAACAGGCAATTATAGCAGCTTTAGAAATGATACAAACAGATACAATAGACAACTGTACAAGTGAGTGACCTAGCGGTTCACATTGTTACGGGACCAGATAACAATGATACCACGTTCTGTGGTCACCCTAAAAGACATTCCTTTATCAAGGATGCTAGAAAACTAAAACAACAAGGCTATTGTTACTATCTTCATTGATACAAACAAGCCACCCTGTGTTGTATCAAAGCAGAAAATAATAAGCAGAACAGCCACTTGAACAGGCTAAAATTGGTCACTGCGTATCTGGTGAAAAGCTGAAATAGACAGCTTGACTAAGAAAAGAGTGCAGGCAAAGAGAGACAGTAAGATACAGAAAACGACAACGACATAAGAACAGATGGCTTGACCAAGAACATAAAACTAGACAACAACAAAAACAGACAACTTTACTAGGAACAGACGGCTTGGCTTGGGACAGACTGCTAGACACATGAAGAGGCAAACAGACAAAAGAACAGGCAACCCTAAGAATGGGAAACTAGACATAAAAAACAGACTACTAGACATAAGAACATCAACAAGACATAAAAAACAAACAACTAGACATAAAAACCGACGCCTAGAGAACTATGCTAAGAATAGACAACTAGACTAGGAACCGTAACAAGAAAGGATAAGATAAACGTTTATTTATGAACGGCTGAATGAGATAATATACATAACAGTATTGAAATACCAGAATGACAGCGAATGATAAAATAACATTTACCTATGCAAGGGAGAATGAGAAGTAAATATACTTTCAATCTGAGCGGGGCAGCTTAGGGAAAACAGCAAATGTGCAATGTTTGAATAGAACATAAATTTAAAAAATGAATAATGTCACCTTTAATTTACAAAAATTGGGCAAATGTACGAGTAAACAATGACAGGAGAAACCACAAGGCTGGCAAAGAAGGAAAAGGCAGACAAAGAACGGATGGAGGAGCAGTAAAAGTAGCTATGAAGAAAGAAAGAAAGAAAGAAAGAAAGAAAGAAAGAAAGAAAGAAAGAAAGAAAGAAAGAAAGAAAGAAAGAAAGAAAGAAAGAAAGAAAGAAAGAAAGAAAGAAAGAAAGAAAGAAAGAAAGAAAGAAAGAAAGAAAGAAAGAAAGAAAGAAAGAAAGAAAGAAGGAAAGAAAGAAAGAAAGAAAGAAAGAAAGAAAGAAAGAAAGAAAGAAAGAAAGAAAGAAAGAAAGAAAGAAAGAAAGAAAGAAAGAAAGAAAGAAAAAAAGAATAAGATTATGATGATAAATAGGAAGAAGAAGAAGAAGAGGAAGAAGAAGAAGAAGAAGAAGAAGAAGAAGAAGAAGAAGAAGAAGAAGAAGAAGATGAAGAAGAAGAAACAGCAGCAGTAGTAGCAGTAAGAGAGGAAGAAGCGACAAAGAGAAGGAGATAGCGATGGATATGAAGAAAAGAATGCGATGGCCTGGCTGTTTGGAAGACACGCGCAAACATTTGCTACCACCAGTATCCTCTCACAGCCATGGCTGACTAACACTGCTAATCGATCAATGTTAGTAATTTGACAGGAGAAAGATTCAGGCCATTATAGGGTTTAAATATCAGTTGTGTAACAACTGTCCTTTGTCACTGTGGGATATTATCTGGTTGAAATGGATGGTCAGAAGGAAAGAAGATGCTACTAGCAACATTAGTAGTAGTAGTAGTAGTGGTGGTAGTAGTAGTAGTAGTAGTAGTAGTAGTAGTAGTAGTAGTAGTAGTAGTAGTAGTAGTAGTAGTAGTAGCAGCAATATTGTAGCAGCAGCTGTAGTAGTAACAGTAGTAGTAGTAGCAGCAGTAGTAGCAGTAGCAGCAGTAGTAGCAGTAGCAGCAGTAGTAGCAGTAGCAGCAGTAGTAGCAGTAGCAGCAGTAGTAGCAGTAGCAGCAGTGTGAGGGCCCTTTGGCAGCGAGTGAACAGTGCCGAGGAACCTACAGATCATTACGGTCTGAGAAGAATGGCACTCCGAGGAGTTATAAGGGGATTTGGCAGACGCTCGACACTCAGGGAAAAGGCAAGACGGATGTATAATCAGACAGTTACTGGTACCATCAGCATTTTAACTCTTCGCCTGCTGCTGAAGATGGGGACGAAGCGCTTATGGGGGTGTCCCAAGTGCTGTAACATCGACTGTCAATTCAACATTCTTTTCCACATCGCCATTCTCCCCTCTCCAATCCTTGGCATTAGTAGTAAGTCTGTTTTAAAAAGCAACCATAAGTACAGAGTGCAGTCAATTAAGCTTACCGTTCACACACAATAACCCACACGAATGTACTCACAATCAAAAGCATCAAAGGCGTTCTGACTGCCGTCCAAAGCCACAAGAACACGCCTAGCAACAGATACAGCTTCAGCCATGCTGATATTTCACAGACACAAAGCACGACTGCTCAACGGAGGGTAATAGAAGTTACTGTGTTCCACGTAGGATAAGGCAGGCACCCGCGTTATTCTGTCTGCTTGCGCGTTCAGAGCAACAATAAATACCTCGGCGTATCTCCACACTGTTAGCTTATTATATATTCACGAACATTCGTTGTCAGTCTCTTGCAAGTAAATGCGGTCTGTGTATAGCAATAAGCAAAGCTAACTGCCTATTATTCACGGCGGAATTTAACAGTAGTTCTGTTTGTTGACAATAACACCATTGCCAGGTCAAGGCTGTGCGGGTTCAAGGCGAGCTAAAATTAGACCACGTGTGTTGTACCAGACAGTTGCGCGGACAGTTAGCGCGGCGCAGCGCGTGTTATAGACATTTGTAATCCGCATGTGTGTGATGTTATCAACGGACACACTTAGGTAGCTAGAACAAGATATGACTTGCACAGCTGAACATTATCTCTCTAGATAGAGACAGTCTGAGATAGCTGCTGCTTCAGAGGACTGAGCACGCATGGGAATGCCTAATGTGCACTGACCTGGTCTGTGATAACATATAATAGCGTCTCTGTAAATTTAATGTTTTTAGCGCCGCTTGTAAAAATCGAGGTCATGACTAATTTTCGTAAGTTTGTAGTCCCATCGAGGTCGATTTTTAAATGTTTAGTGCGCCTAGGTCGATTTAGCAATACAAACTCAGCATCAATCAGCAAGTCCTTTACAGAACGTCGCTCTCTTCACGGCACGCCTGAAAGTATCCCTTTCTCTAGCCAGTTCTCCGGCCCCGTGTGCTTTCAATGCAAATGCATCTTCAACGTCTTGTATCCATCTCCGCGGTGGTCGACCTCTGCCTCACCTTCCAGAAACTGCACCTTCCATCACTGTCTTTTCCAAGCCACCATGACGCTTGATTTGGCCAAAATACTTCAACTTTCGGGGCAAGATGCTGTTTATGAGCCAGTTCTCCTTGAAGCAACTCTTTCAGAATGTCGATGTTTTTCCTTTTACTGATCTATGGTTTTCTAAGAATGTTTCTATAACATTTCAATTCAAAAGCTCAAATCTTTTCCCCCAGTGATTGAGTGAGAGTCCAAGACTCACAACCGTAAGTTGCCACAGGAAAAATGCATGATCTCAAGATTTTCACTTCAACCAGTTTACTAGCGCTTTGCCATAGGTTCTTCATGTTGTTTAATCTCTGCATTGTTAATGCAAGTCTTCTTGTGAGCAGTCGCCATTGTTGTTCACTAAAGAACCCAAGTTTTCGAAATCTTTTACAGTTTCTATTTCTTAATTTTCAATTGTAAAAACGAATACCATAAAATTGTCCTTGGAAGGTAAGGCAACCAGTATAATTATCGTCACATTTAACACCCAGTGTCGATTTGTCAGTTTATCATTTGGGTATCGCCAGATGGGAAATACGCCTTGAGATGTAGATTTGTGACCTTGACTTCTGTAACGAAACCTAACTAAGAATTATAAACGATGTGTGATAAAATGTTACCGTTACTTGTCTGACTATACAGCACGTGGCACATGTTATCCCGCCTCGGCCATTTGGCCAAGATCAAAGGCGCCATGGATCAAACAGCAAACAATGCATCACTAGTGAACAGCAAGAACAATAGTTGTTGTTTGTTTCGTATCCACTACATAGACCGAAATGAATGGCGTGCAACTCTACACAAGGGCGTGGCTACATGTGAAGCAAACAGAACAGCAAGACTTATTAGGAAAAGGGTGGACAGAAAGGCGACTGCAGGAAATCCCCTCCCTGGCACAACACTCATTCCCTGTCCTCACTGTCCAAGAACTTTTCGGGACCTCATCGGCCTCATCAGTCATCTTCATACTCATACTTGATGAAAAAGAGT
The DNA here is from genome assembly GCA_905116865.2 of Candidula unifasciata. Classification (NCBI taxonomy): domain Eukaryota; kingdom Metazoa; phylum Mollusca; class Gastropoda; order Stylommatophora; family Geomitridae; genus Candidula; species Candidula unifasciata. The sequence goes on from CAJHNH020001688.1 coordinate 74,179, forward strand.
GGTTATCATAATCTTGATGGACAACAACATCCACTACATAACTCACATGATCACCAGCTTATTACTTCTGCTTCTGTTGGCTATGATAGGTGAAGGTCGATTCACTATCATTCTGGGGCACCCCCACCCCCAATACAAAATCGTGAGGGGAAAGGGGGAGTGGGGGGGGGGGGGAAGCCTCAAGCCTGATTAAAATAGACTTTAGTAATAATAACAGTATGTGCTAAATAGCATATCAATACCATAAAATATTTCAAATAATATGAATGTATAAACAAACAAGTCTTTGGTGTGCCAAGCTGTTGTTACGAGGCAGGCACGTTAAAGAAAAAAATTTACCAATTTCCGAGACACATTTAGCTGATCGTATGTACATTTTGAAGACGAAGTTTTTAAGAAGAATGCCAAGAATTTCTTGGAAAGATAGCAAACGTACGAGGCAGTTCTCCTGGGCACAGGTGAAAGTCATCAACTGATCAGAAACATTATGGACGTAGACGGTGTTCTACGGACATGTTATGTAAAGGAACGTAGTCAAGAACGGTAACGACTGGCAAGACCGATAGGACACCAGCAAGCAGATAAGTATCAGTATGGCTTTACTGTATGGATGGAGCAAGACAAGAACACTGACCTCAGCCGTGATTCTGATGTTTGTATAAAATAGCAGTTCGTTCAGCCTACCGTTGAAATCGGCACGGCACATAATGATGCTGATGTTGCTGATGATAATGTTGACGCTGATGACGATGATGATAATGATAAAAAGTATAATGATGATGATGATGATGGGGATGGTAATGATTATGAAGATAATAAAGATGATCTTGAGGATAGTGAAGATGATGGTCGGTTATTATCAGACTGAAATACATCAACATCACTTATTCAAGATACGTTCTGTAACAAAACAACAGGTTCAGGACCAGTTCTGCGAAGTGGCGCATAGGTCACATCATTCCAGACTCATATTTATAAAGGACAATTACCCACAACCAGGCTTATTGGGCATATAGGAGTTAGCCTATGTTTAATAGACCAACTAGCTCTACCCGGCCTCACGTTGCTGTGGCATAGTTTGGTTAAATGGAAAAGGAAGAAATTTAAAAACGCACGTGTCTAATATGGTTAATGTCGCAATCATTGTCTGCGCAGAAATGAAGATAGTCTTCGATGACCCCTCCCCCTTTTCCAGATCCACTGACTACTCTCTCCCTTATCGAAGGTTTTATCAAAAGAAAGAAAAAAGAAATTGCAAGTGTCTAATATTGTTAATGTCACAATCATTGCCTCCGCAGATATAGAGATAGTCTGGTTGGCCCACTCTAGAACATGCAGCATATAACTGTGTCATTATAGTGGATGTTTAAATTTTTAGGATTTAAAATGGTTATTAGATTATCACATGCTAAAGCTGTTTGTGTTTTCAAGAGACTGAAGTAAAGCTTACAGCTGTACTTGTATATAAGCGAGTGAGTCGTTTAAAAAAAATGAAAATAGCGGAGATAGCGGTTGTAAAATAAAATAACAATTGGAAATGAGAACTTCAAAATCGTGTGTCAACCTCTCCAAGTTAACAATTTCTGTCATCACCCCTTCCCCCATCCACCGACTGCTGCTCTCTTCCTTTCCGAAGGATTTGAAAGTCATCACCTGACGATATTTTTTGTAACTGACCTTGATATCCCTGTCTATCCGGACTAAAAAGGGGAGCAGGAATTGTAATGAGAAGTAAATGCGGCGGGTGTAATATTTACCACACCATCCCTCAAGAACCAGTACAACTAATACCACCACCACCACAATTAATAAAATAATGTCACTGCTATATGTTTTACCATCGGAGTAGACAGGCAGTCGTGAGCCAGAGGATTTGCCGCCGCATGGCTAGTGCTGTCGCCACTGACTGGTCAGAGTAGGATGTGTAATTTCGCTCCCCGACAGAAAAACGTCAAACCCAGGTCTCTGGCATGACAGCCCTATTGTGCAACCGCCCAAACACAACTACTACTATTACTGCTACTTTGAGTGGACCAGGCAGTTACTGTGACCTAAATCTCTCTCATTTAACAGTTTATGTTGTACCCCCCCCCCCCCAACCCAACCCCCACACCCTAATTCACCGACTACTCTTTCGAAGTAGTTGGAAAAAAAACACCAAGTGAAAAGCAACGAAAACAGGAAAAAATTCACCATAATTACGAAATGAACGCTATGGTAAACAACACAGCTTATTTGCAACGCAATGTCAGACGAAAACATTAAATCAAAATGAAAAAAAACGGAAAACTATAAAAAATTCTATGTAACCATGCAATTGGAAACATTGAAATGGAATCGTAGTATGCGAAATGGGAAAATTTAATGATCCAATGCTTTACTCGCATACCTGCAGTCTTTTCAAATATATGGTCATGTGATCACTACGTCATGCGCAATGGCGAAGCACCATGTCATACGCATACATTCTTGAAACAACTGATTTTATATTCTGACTTTTTTGTCTCTCCCTCTCCGAAGGGATTTAAAGGGATTTATTACGTGACGAAATTTATTGTAATTGACCTTGGCATCCATGTCCACCCAGACTAAAATGGGTAACAGGAATGGTAATGAGACGTAATTGCGGCCAGTGTAATATTTACTACAGCATCCATCGAGTGTCAGTACAACTACTACTACCACCACAACAACTGAAATAATGTCACTACCGTCTGTTTTACCACCTTTCTAGGTCGGTGTAGACAGCGTGTCGTGAGTCACAGAACTTAGCGCCACATGGCGGTTACTGTGATTGTAAGCTCTCTCAGTTATCAGTTTCTGTCATCATCTATTTCTTCCTCTCCCCCTCCTCCTCCCCCCCCCACCCCCCCCCACCCCCCCACCCCCGCCAAACAAATTATACTGACTACTTTTCTCTCCCCCACCGATGGGTGTTGTCAGGGGGTGGGGGGCTTTGAGCCTGAGAATTTAGTATTTAGGGACACATGGCTAGTGCTGAGGATTTTATTTTGACCCCGAGTAAAAAAAAAAATCACCAGGTATACCGAGGATTCGAACCCGGGTCTCCCCCAAGGAAACCCAGCGTTCTAACCGCTCGGATGGCAAGAAACAATAAACAAATATGTGACAATGTGAAATATCAGTGTTAGTTTCGAAAGACATTTCTGTCACAACTCAAAACCGCAGGCAATTGTTGTCTCAGAGACAAATAGAACGTAATACACAGCAAAGTTAAGCGGAAAATGAAAACGCGCATCGCTGGCGGATGTTGAAATGGTGCGCCCCGAATTCTACGCATGCGCATTTACCAATTATATGCCGTAATTATATGTCATTGCAGAAACCCAAAAAAGTATTAGTTTCGAAAATGTTGCTAACAAATTTCGCTACCTATTTCAAACTTTGACAGATAGAATGACGTCATCGAAACAAACAAATCCTCACAGTTTCAGCGAAATCGGCTCAGTAGTTGCCGAGTCTATTGGTGACAAACAAACAAACAAACCAATGTTGATTTATGTATCTATATATAGATAGGCACTCGATGGGTGATGTGGTCAACATCACATAGGCCGCCTATACCTCCCGGGCTATACCTGGTACCCATTGAAATCTGGGTCGAGCTAGGAGCCAAGGTTATGTCTGAAAAAATTATGGCGTCGGCAGGACCTAAGCGAGCGTCTAGCCGCTACACCACGGCGACTTCCTCGTTTGTATAAACCTGGATGAGTGACGTGGTCAACACCGTGCCGGCAGAGGACAAGTCCTGCTGATCTGTGCATGTGTGACAATATACCCCTTAGCATCCAGTGATTTATTGAACTCACCCCGAACTCAGCGTTAATGGACCTACAACTTTTGTTTCAAACAGCTTTACTCCGCCAACAGCTATGGAAAGTGACATTGTTCTGTCCTCCTTCTCCTCGTTCTCCACCTCCTCCTTCTTCTCCTCCTCCTCCTTTTCATCCTCCTCCATCTTCTTCTTTTTCTTCTTCTTCTTCTTCTTCTTCTTCTTCTTCTTATTATTATTATTATTATTATTATTATTATTATTATTATTATCATTATTATTATTATTATTATTTTTCTTCTTCTTCTTCTTCTTCTTCTTCTTCTTCTTCTTCTTCTTCTTCTTCTTCTTCTTCTTCTTCTTCTTCTTCTTCTTCTTCTTCTTCTTCTTCTTCTTCTTCGTCTTCTTCGTCTTCGTCTTCTTCTTCTTCTTCTTTTTCTTCTTCTTCTTCTTCTTCTTCTTCTTCTTCTTCTTCTTCTTCTTCTTCTTCTTCTTCTTCTTCTTCTTCTTCTTCTTCTTCTTCTTCTTCTTCTTCTTCTTCTTCTTTTTCAACTTATTAATCTTCTTCTTCTTCTTCTTCATTTACACTGAGACTCACCCTAGAGTCTTTAATTAACTTGACCTAGGATGACAATGTTGTCTCCATAAGTTTAAGATATTACAATGCCTGTAGACTCAGGCCAGTATAAGAATCATTGTGTGTAAGATATGTGGTCGACTACTTCATCACTGAAGGCAAATTATCTCGTTGATCTTTGTTACTATGGCGTGCTGTATTCAAATTACCCATATTACACTATACTATTAAACATCTGAGATCAGTTGCTTAGCAGGAAATCGTTGGCAAATTTATGGCAAAGTTTGAACCCGACAAACATCAAGAGTGAGTTAAATAAAAGCATATATATCTGGGGTTGTCTCCGCAATGGAAGTGTGGTTGCCCTGTGTTTGCTAAATCACTGCTGTCTTTAGAGATATTACTGAGTGAGGCTCCCATCTCCTCCACGGCACAACGTTATCACTATTGTCCGAAAGTCCTGATCGAGGTGAGGCAGAATCCAACCCTAGGAAGTCAAAATTGTGAAACGCCTTGTCTAACCTCTAACCTCCATAGAGCAGCACTACGGAGAGCCTGTACATGTACGACTAAACAACCCTTAGCTGGGGCGCTGTCAGCATCTGATTTGTATTTTGTAAGTGGGTCGACCCTGAAACTTTCTCATAACGATATATTCCAACGCAGTAGCAGTAGGATTGCAACGCTGGACAACAGCCAAAATATGTGTTAGGCAAAGGCATCATTGTTCGCTGTTCATTATTTACCTATTTTAATTAACTCGGGCAGGTTAGTCACGACTATGAAAGCCACTGTATCACACTGGTTATAATACTTGCCATCTGATCCGGTGGTCGTTGGTTCTAGTTCCCATCAAACTCAAGACCAGTCGTTGAAGACTTTTCTCCGCCAGTAGCGCATTGGGCAAATGGTGGTAGACCAATATATTTATGAACCAACTGGTACTCTGTGCGTGACTGTATGCCGGCCGCCTAGATTACTGGGACGTTTCCTGCTACCTTTTTTATACTGGTCGATTTTGGAGCCATAGGAGCCAAACAAATGACCTCTCAACAACGGTATGAGCACTGTAGCGTGAGTAACTACTGAAGGTAAAAGTGTTCAACAAAACACCACCAACAGTCAACAAATGCTGGAACTGGCTTGTGACGCGCTGATGGTTCATTGGCTCGCCAGTAGTGGTCGTCATCATCATCACTATTATAGTTATATTTATCCGTCGCCGTTCGGAACAGATTTGTGTGTCTCTCTTGGTGGCACCAACACTGCACGCTCCTTGGTGGCAATGCTAAACTATTTTTTATGGCACACATAACCTGGTCACAATTATAACCTAAAGCTTCCACCTTTGGCATGCTGCTCGAACGGGACGATTGCCCACCCACCCCACTCCCCATCCCTGCAAAGCAGGGCACCCTCTCGCCGCCTTCAGTCATATTGTGCAAACAGTGCTTGGCCTGTCTTTATAGATCAACCTGCACTAGGTGGCTCATGTAGTCAGCAATCTTCGATCATCATCATCATCATCATCAGGTGCCTTGCGACTGGCGTGGGCGATCATGCCTCTCCATAATCTGCGATCTCCTGCAGCATGTATCAGTTCGTGTGCCGACACACCTCCATGCCATGTAACAAGACTGTCAAGCATCTTCTCTCGTTATCTTCCCCTATCCCTCCTTCCACAGATCTTTCCAGTGGTCACAACATGTTCTATTTTCCCTCTTCTCCTAACATGGCCGAACAATGATGACTGTCTCCTTCTGATGTCTGTGATAAGTTGTCTTCGGGCTCCCGCCTCTTTCAAAACCTCTTGGTTGCTCTTTTTGGCTGTCCAGGGTATTCTAAGCATTATTCTGTAAAACCACATCTCCGAGGCCTCTAGAAATTGTTTGGCCTGCCTACCGATTGTCCAGGATTCACAGCCATATGTTAAAACTGGATGTATGTAGCAAGCAAGAATTCTTTTTCTAACTCTCAATGACAAGGATATATTGCACAAGATGTTTTTCATTTTATAAAATGCAGTTTTTGCCTGTCCTGTTCTATTTCTTATCTCAGTTATGCATCTTCCATCTAATGTTATCCATGTGCCCAGATACTTAAATTGTTGTACTTGTCCTAAAATAACACCATCAACTTTTATTACACACTTAGGAATAATTCGTTTCTTTGATACCACCCTTACTTCTGTCTTCCCATTATTCAAACTGAGGCCCATTCTTCCACTTTCTAACACCACAATGTCTATCATTTCCTGTAGTTCTTTCTGACTTGTTGCTATCAAGACTGTGTCATCAGCATAACGTAAATTGTTTATATTGTGCCCACCAACCACAATTCCGCGCATACCGATTAAAGCTCTCATTATATATTCACTGTATATTAAAAACATATCAGGTGACAGTACACATCCTTGTCGTACGCCCCTCTTTATGCATTGAAATGTACCTAAACAGTTGTTAATTCTTATAGCTGCTATTTGCTGCCAATACATATTCTGTATTATTCGTAGATCTTTCCCATCAATGTTTAATTTTTCTAACAGTCTGATTACTTCTTCATGCTTCACACAGTCAAATACTTTTGTATAGTCTATGAAGCATATGTACAAATCAGTCTTTACTTCTATAGCTCTTTCTGACAATGTCCTTAGGATGTATATGGCATTGTTTGTACCTTTTCCTTCTACAAATCCACATTGTTCATCGCTGATTTCTGGTTTAATTTTGTTTCTTATTCTTCTCATAATTATTCTCAGTAAAATCTTAGTCATGTGACTCATAAGACTTATTGTGCGATGGTCTTCACATTTTATAGTGCCTGGTTTCTTATGCAGAGCTTTAAATATGGATTTTAAAAGGTCATTTGGAAAATACCCACTGTTATAAATATCATTTAAACGTTTAGTTATTATTTCAATTCCAAAATTTCCCAGTGCTTCGATTTCTTCCAGTGAGATGTTGTCTGACCCGGGTGCTTTTCCTTTCTTCATATGATGAATTGCATCCTCAACTTCTGCAGTCATTATTGGTGGACCATCATTGTTGGTCTGCAGTTCTACATCTGGTCTATTATCATCATACAATTCCTCTATATACTCTGTCCATCTGTTAATTATATTACTATGTCCCATTAATAAGTCACCATCTTTTGATTTCAAACATCCAGTGCTGTTACGTGTCATCTTTCCTGTTTACATATTTATCTGTTGGTACATGGAATGTGAGTCTTTAATGTTGTTTTCCCCAATCTCTGTATACATTTGATTCAGCCAGGCTTCTTTAGCCACTTTGCATTTGTTCACTATTTCTTTTTGTATTCTTTTTCTTCCTTCTTTCATCCATCAACTCAGAATTTCGGTTGACGTCCATTTCTTTTTTGCAACTCTATGGGTTGGTGGGATTGTCTCTTTTGATGTCTGCTGAATTGACTCACGCAACATATCCCACTGTTCATCAATAGTCTGTATAATTTCCATTGAATTATACCGGTTTTGTACAGTGACATTGTACTGGTCCTTAATTTCTTTATCCATTCTAAAAATTCCTAAATTTAACTTAATGTTCTGTGGTGTTTTTCTAATGTTCTTTAGTTTTATTCTTTCCTACAACTGGAACATGGTCACTAAAGCAGTCTGCTCCTGGTCTAGTTTTTGCTCCAACTAAGCTGCTCCTGAATCTTCTTGAAAACAAAATATAATCAATCTGATTGCGGACATTATCACCAGGACTTTTACAAGTTCACAATCTCCGAGGATGGTGTTTAAACCAGGTGTTACCTATTATCATGCTGCGTGACTCAGCCCACGCTATTAATCTGTCACCTCTCACATTCTTTTCTCCTAGGCCATAGCCACCCGTTATTCCGTACACTTTTTTACTTCCTACGTATCTTCAATACGTGGACAGAACAAAAGAAGAGCTAGCCACTAGAGCCTTATAACTTTTCTGTACCGAAGCCAGAACCCTGACTACCCACTTAAAACATTTTGCTTCTGTGAATTCCAAGATCATGTGACGAACCCGCAACCCTGTGCAGATAACATATCATCATGTTGTGTTGTTGATCACGTGATCGTACTATGTCCCGCAAGTTAGTTTGATAAGCAGGTTATTTTCGGGGCTTCAGTACTGTTAAAATAACTATCAACAGTTGATAACAAAAAGGCAATAACTGTTTGTGTATATGTCATCACCTACTTTACAGTCAGCATCGGTGACCTAGAAGTTATGAATGCAGTTTGGTAATTCCAAATTGCAGGGTTCGATTCATCTGCAGGTGTTACATGGTTATGGTAATCCAGGGCAGTAATTCCTCGGCAGTGGAGCACAATAATTGTTAGAGTTGTCAGAGTTGTCAGAGTTGCCGAGTCTAGCCTTACGTGTACTTGTAGCTACAGGCTGGGAGGTAAGCGCCCCGCCCACTCCTTCCTGTACCTGCCAACAAAACGTTCATCATAATGAATGTACTAAGAGACAAAAATGATCAGATAATTTACTGGAGACACAATTAAATTTGTATCTTTACAATATTCTTCTCTTGGGAAGTAAAGGTGACCGGCGTGATGCCGAACACATCACCCGCCAAGTGCCGATTGGTCTATAAAATATAGCCCTAGCCCTATATGCCTAATACGCATGAAAGCGTGGAAAAGTGTCTTTACTTTACTGTTACTTACATTGGTGAGAATGATACGGCTAGGAGAGAACACGTTCATAGACAGGACAACACGGACATACACAGGAACGAATCGATACTCTACGTTCATAGACAGGACAACACGGACATACACAGGAACGAATCGATACTCTACGTTCATAGACAGGACAACAAGGACATACACAGGATCGGATCGATACTCTACGGTCATAGACAGGACAACAAGGACATACACAGGAACGAATCGATACTCTACGGTCATAGACAAGACAACAAGGACATACACAGGATCGGATCGATACTCTACGTTCATAGACAGGACAACACGGACATACACAGGAACGAATCGATACTCTACGTTCATAGACAGGACAACAAGGACATACACAGGATCGGATCGATACTCTACTGTCATAGACAGGACAACAAGGACATACACAGGAACGAATCGATACTCTACGGTCATAGACAAGACAACAAGGACATACACAGGATCGGATCGATACTCTACGTTCATAGACAGGACAACACGGACATACACAGGATCCGATCGATACTCTACGTTCATAGACAGGACAACAAGGACATACACAGGAACGAATCGATACTCTACGGTCATAGACAAGACAACAAGGACATACACAGGATCGGATCGATACTCTACGTTCATAGACAGGACAACAAGGACATACACAGGATCGGATCGAGACTCTACGCTCATAGACAGGACAACAAGGACATACACAGGATCGGATCGATACTCTACGTTCATAGACAGGACAACAAGGACACACAGGATCAGATCGAGACTCTACGTTCATAGACAGGACAACCAACAAGGCCATACACAGGATCGGATCGATACTCTACGCTCATAGACAGGACAACAAGGACATACACAGGATCGGATCGATACTCTACGCTCATAGACAGAACAACAAAGACATACACAGGATCGGATCGATACTCTACGGTCATAGACAGGACAACAAGGACATACACAGGATCTCATCGATACTCTACGTTCATAGACAGGACAACAAGGACATACACAGGATCGGATCGATACTCTACGTTCATAGACAGGACAACAAGGACATACACAGGATCGGATCGATACTCTACGCTCATAGACAAGACAACAAGGACATACACAGGATCTAATCGATACTCTACGTTCATAGACAGGACAACAAGGACACACAGGATCGGATCGATACTCTACGTTCATAGACAGGACAACCAACAAGGCCATACACAGGATCGGATCGATACTCTACGCTCATAGATAGGACAACAAGGACATACACAGGATCTAATCGATACTCTACGTTCATAGACAGGACAACAAGGACATACACAGGATCGGATCGATACTCTACGTTCATAGACAGGACAACAAGGACATTCACAGGATCGGATCGATACTCTACGCTCATAGACAGGACAACAAGGACATACACAGGATCGGATCGATACTCTACGTTCATAGACAAGACAACAAGGACATACGCAGGATCGGATCGATACTCTACGTTCATAGACAAGACAACAGAGACATACACAGGATCGAATCGATACTCTACGCTCATAGACAGGACAACAAGGACATACACAGGATCGGATCGATACGATCCAACTGGTTCTGGCACCTTTGGAATTGCAACTCTGAGCTGTCTGCTGAAGATGAGGACGGAGCTCTTATGGGAAGGTTCCAAGTTTCCTAACTTACCTCAACTCAACTGGTAATTTGACAGCAGACTTCTTTGTACTGACTTCGACAATGTGAGTTGGGAACCCTTCAGTGGCAATGGCAAACTGTTGAACCTTAAGTACAGAGTGAAACCACAAATAAACCGGAAGTGTTTTATTGTTTAAATATAGCAACCGTCCAGTCTGGTTTTGTTCTTGATCCCCGCCCTATAAAACCACTTGGACGGAGCTTGCACCTTATTTCCTTTAGCAATATTGTCGTTAAAAAAATGGGTATTGTTCTCCACGTTTCATATTATTTCAAATATATTGTTACACTTATGTGCCATTCAGCCCATTTTTAATTGTATTATGTTTTCCTAAGCTAGGAGTATGCCTATTGTGCCCCTCCCCCTCCCCCTCCCGTCATTAGTTTTGCCTCTACAATTTATACGGTGTGGGGGAGGAGTGGGGTGTTGTCCTAGAAAGCCCACTCTTTCCCAGGATTTCTTCTTGTCAGCGCCTCTGATCTTTACTTTCTAACAAACACACCTGTGTAGTTGTTAAAATCGCTTGTTATATATTTTCTAGATAGTAAAATAGGTTGTTGAACTCGTACCAAGGTGACTGAAAGGTTGTTAAAGTTTAACAGGACGTACCCAACCCAGCGTCAGTACACGTACCCAACCCAGCGTCAGTACACGTACCCAACCCAGCGTCAGTACACGTACCCAACCCAGCGTCAGTACACGTACCCAACCCAGCGTCAGTACACGTACCCAACCCAGCGTCAGTACACGTACCCAACCCAGCGTCAGTACACGTACCCAACCCAGCGTCAGTACTGATTGGCTGTGTGTGGTGCTAGCAATTTTCTTATTATTACTACATCGTTTTACTAGCAGTTTTCTTCTCCTTCTTCGCGTTCATAGGCTGTAAACTGGCTGAAAGTCCTGGTTGTTCGTCCATTTCTATAATTTAGTCTTCTGCCATAACTTGAGAGTTGCATTCACATCTGTTTTAGAATTCTGGATTATTTGTATTCAGGCTGTTGGTTCCTTGTCTCTGTAGCAGATACACTTCACCATACATAATTCCTGGCGCAGTGGGTCAGTTGTTGTGTCACCCACAAACGACCCCGGAACCCACACAGAGAACTCGACAATGTTACGTTTAGTAGTTTGCAAATCTTCTTCTTTTTCTCTTCGCGTTCACCAGCTGTAGACTCTGGCGAAAAGTTCTGGTTGTTCGTCCACTCCTGCTCCAGAACCTGAGTGTTGCGTGTGCATCAGTTTTACAGATCTGATTCACTTGAATGCAGACTGGTGGTTCCTTGCCTCTCAGGCAGATGCACTCCGACTTCAAAGCAAGCTCCCAATTAGTCGACTCTTACGACATGCTTTTGGGTAGGCAGTGGGTCTATTCTTTTCCCCACATTGGGGCCCCGGAACCCACACGAGTTGGCAAATCGATATTTCCACTGTTGGACGCTAATACTTTTGTCGAAATAATTCAAAGCAGTATGTATGATTACAAATCTTGTGCTTCCTAATTAAAGCCCGATGTGTCAGAATTAGGAAACTGGGCTCAGAAAGCGTAACAGAATTAGCGCATCATGCATTTGACGTTAAATTTATTTTCATTATCACACTCGCTGCCTTTACGTCCTAACATTTTTCCGATGTCCGTTTTAAAATGGGTCGAGCTGGGAGCCAAGGTCAATGTTTTCTCCAGATCCATCAAACCCACGAGCTCCGGGTCAGGAGCTGAGCGTCTAGTCACTACACTGCTTCGGCTGCCTGAGACTACTGTGGTTACTTGGCATGTGTCCATGGTTGCAAACCAATGATCAGGATTCTCAGCACTGGGTAACCTGATCATGGTGAAAGTTCTCCTTATGTTAGGTCACTCTTGCTAACTTGTCAAGATTAATACCATCCACCCATCTTAAACAGATACCATCCACCCAGCTTAAACAGATACCATCCACCCAGCTTAAACAGATACCATCCACCCAGCTTAAACAGATACCATCCACCAAGCTTAAACAGATACCATCCACCCAGCTTAAACAGATACCATCCACCAGCTGAAACAGATACCATCCACCAGCTGAAACAGATACCATCCACCCATCTTAAACAGATACCATCCACCCATCTTAAACAAATACCATCCACCCAGTTTAAACAGAAACCATCCACCAGCTTAAACAGAGACCATCCACCAACTTAAACATATACCATCCACCAGCTTAAACAGATACCATCCACCAGCTGAAATAGATACCATCCACCAGCTTAAACAGATACCATCCACCAATCTTAAACAGATACCATCAACCCATCTTAAACAGATACCATCCACCCATCTTAAACAGATACCATCAACCATTCTTAAACAGATACCATCCACCCAGCTTAAACAGATACCATCCACCAGCTGAAACAGATACCATCCACCAGCTGAAACAGATACCATCCACCAGCTGAAACAGATACCATCCACCAGCTGAAACAGATACCATCCACCAGCTGAAACAGATACCATCCACCAGCTGGAACAGATACCATCCACCAGCTGAAACAGATAGCAGGTAAATTCTTGTGAAGTAAGAGCGATCGGTGTCGGTTGATCTATCGAAAAAAGTCCAACTATACGGCCTAAAATGGCCGAAGACGTATGTGTAAGTCCTGCCTAGGTAATTTTAGGTATTTAGTTGGATGTTACGCAACAGTTTTGTTTACTAAACAGCAAGTTGTGTCTCTTGATCACTACGGAGTGGGTTGGGTCTCTTGTTCACTACACAGTGGGTTAGGTCTATTGTTTACTACACAGTTGGTTGGGTCTATTGTTCACTACGAAATGGGTTGGGTCTATTTTTCATTACACAGTGGGTTGGGTCTATTGTTCACTACGGAGTGGGTTGGGTCTATTGTTTACTACACAATGGGTTGGGTCTATTGTTCACTATGAAATGGGTTGGGTCTATTGTTCACTGCTAAGTGGGTTGGGTCTATTGTTCACTACGGAGTGGGTTGGGTCTATTGTTCACTACGGAGTGGGTTGGGTCTATTGTTCACTACACAGTGGGTTAGGTCTATTTTTCACTAAAGAATGGGTTGGGTCTATTGTTCACTTCGGAATGGGTTGGGTCTATTGTTTACTACGGAGTGGGTTGGGTCTTTTGTTCACTACACAGTGGGTTGGGTCTATTGTTCACCACACAGTGGGTTGGGTTTATTGTTCACTATGGAGTGGGTTGGGTCTATCGTTCACTACGGAGTGGGTTGGGTCTAATGTTTACTACACAGTGGGTTGGGTCAATTGTTCACTACGGAGTGGGTTGGGTCTATTGTTCCCTACGGAATGGGTTGGGTCTATTGTTCACTACTGAGTGGGTTGGGTCTATTGTTCACTACACAGTGGGTTGGTTCTATTGATTACTACCCAGTGGGTTGGGTCTATTGTTCACTATGGAGTGGGTTGGGTCTATTGTTCACTACGGAGTGGGTTAGGTCTATTGTTCACTACACAGTGGGTTGGGTCTATTGTTCACTACACAATGGGTTGGGTCTATTGTTCACTACGGAATGGGTTAGGTCTATTGTTCACTACACAGTGGGTTGGGTCTATTGTTCACTACACAATGGGTTGGGTCTATTGTTCACTGCGGAATGGGTTGGGTCTATTGTTCACTACGGAGTGGGTTGGGTCTATCGTTCACTACACAGTGGGTTGGGTCTATTGTTCACTACGGAGTGGGTTGGGTCTATTGTTCACTACACAGTGGGTTGGGTATATTGTTCACTACGGAGTGGGTTGGGTCTATTGTTCACTACTGAGTGGTTTGTTGACGTCTAAACCTAAGCTTGAGGTCAATTTACTTGTTATTCTTTCTCCGTATCAGGTTAAACTTTAGGTCTGTTCGTGTGAGGGAGTCTTGTGTGAAGTACACCGACAAAACCCGTTCGCGCTGTGAAGTGCTTTAACATTGCTGTGACTAATCAGTCTATTTGTCGGCTTTCGGTCCATGTATTGTCGGATGACTAAAATAATTGGTGCATTATGTCTCTAGGAACCACGCGGCTGAGAGAAAGTGGAAATTTTTTTCCTGAAAGACACGAGGCTGAAGCAGAGGTGGATTATGTCTGTCGAAAATCACTCGGTTGAGGTTACAAGGAGCTGGGGAGGGGAGAGACGGGTTGTAATGGCTTTGCTGATCTGATGCTGTGTGAAACATAAACACGTCTATGTTTACAAAATGTTTCGAGACTATTGTCATCTTTAATGTAATTTCTTAATAGTGACGTTTACGTCCATGATCCCGTTTCCTCGGCACGAGCGCTGCTTTGCTCGTATGTCAGTGGCAGTTGTGTGTGTGTGCGTGTTTATGATATTGCAAGCAACAGTGATTACGTTGTGCCAGGAGAATGACTTTGATTCTCCATTGCTTCATAGCACTATCCCATGCACGAATATAGCCTAGCTGTAAACCAGAACACAACATATCAGCGACCTTTCAAATGCGAACGAAGAAGAAAAGGAAAGGAAGAAGAAGAGGAGGAGGAGGAAGAAGAAGAAGACGAAAGAGAAGAAGAATAAGAAGAATAAGAAGAATAAGAAGAAGAAGAAGAAGAAGAAGAAGAAGAAGAAGAAGAAGAAGAAGAAGAAGAAGAAGAAGAAGAAGAAGAAGAAGAAGAAGAAGAAGAAGAAGAAGAAGAAGAAGAAGAAGAAGAAGAAGAAGAAGAAGAAGAAGAAGAAGAAGAAGAAGAAAAAGAAGAAGAAGAAGAAGAAGAAGAAGAAGAAGAAGAAGAAGAAGAAGAAGAAGAAGAAGAAGAAGAAGAAGAAGAAGAAGAAGAAGAAGAAGAAGAAGAAGAAGAAGAAGAAGAAGAAGAAGAAGAAGAAGAAGAAGAAGAAGAAGAAGAAGAAGAAGAAGAAGAAGAAGAAGAAGAAGAAGAAGAAGAAGAAGAAGAAGAAGAAGAAGAAGAAGAAGAAGAAGAAGAAGAAGAAGAAGAAGAAGAAGAAGAAGAAGAAGAAGAAGAAGAAGAAGAAGAAGAAGAAGAAGAAGAAGAAGAAGAAAAGAAGAAGAAGAAGAAGAAGAAGAAGAAGAAGAAGAAGAAGAAGAAGAAGAAGAAGAAGAAGAAGAAGAAGAAGAAGAAGAAGAAGAAGAAGAAGAAGAAGAAGAAGAAAAGAAGAAGAAGAAGTTTAGGACGACGACGATGACGACGGGGAAACGTGTCAAGGGATCTAAAGTCAACTACATGTCAATCCATTACATTGTCGCCTTTTACATATCTTGATTATTTTCAAATAGCTACATCATCATCATCATGCGGCTTGTCACAGTAACATTCAGGTGCCCTGATATAACTGCTCGATTCGGTCTAACGTGCGAGTCTGACATTTGCACTTGCAGATTCTCGTCCTCAAAGTGTTAATCCCCACAGACAGACTGTAGTCCTGGATGGAAACATTCACCTACCTACCCGTCTGCTTTTGGGAACAGTAAATACAAATAACTCAAAGGACTTTTTCTGGTGAAGCGAGTCTATGATGTTAGACCTATCTATATGTGTAAACTTATCGGTCCTAGATGGGTGATGTGATTATCACATCGATCGCCTTGACTTTCCAACACATTTCCTGGTAGCAATTTTAGGCTACTTTGCGCCGGAAGCCAAATTCATTTTATCAAAGTTCACCTTAATGCAGATTTGAACCTAAAACATTCCAGTTGGCAGTCAAGGTTTAGACACTATGGTACAGTGGCTTTCGATGAGAAATGTATCCAAGCTTAGCCGTGGGACAGATGTAGGGTCGATCTGTGTAGTTGATGATATCTTCTGGGTCTGAATGCTGATCTATCAGTTCTCTTATTTATGGGACATGTGTGAACTTTGTAAAAGGGAGGCTATTTTCTATTATTCGAACATGTACAATATTATGTTGCTTGTCACCCCTGACTGCTTGACACCTCCGACCTGGAGCCTAACGGGTTGACACCTCCGCTCTGGAGCCTAACGGTTTGACACCCCCGCCCTGCAACCTAACGGTTTGACACCTCCGCCCTGCAGCCTAACGGTTTGACCATCCTGAGATTAATAACGCTCAGTCTGGATAACAAACCAGCTGGGCAGATTCCCATATACCCCGCTCAACCTCCAAAGAAGTTACAGTGGGGACACCCGTGTCGACCACACCAACCTGCTGAAGCTACTGTCTTGTGTGGGAAAGGATGTCTTGATGATAAGTTTTGTTGCTCTCTATGACTTTGTTCAGGAAAGCTAACACAACAAATTTCAGAAATTGAAACCCATGCTAATACTCTAGAAGCAGTGGCTTTTTCCATGGTCATTCTTGACCTGGTTGTCTGGAAGGGGCCGCTGTCCTCCTGTGTTGTTTTCGCTATTCTTTGCGCTATGTACGCCCATGCTGACCTTGATCCTGACTTCATGGATCCATCTGTGTAGATGATGACATCTTCTGGGTCTGTATGCCTATATATCTGTTCTCTTACCTCTGTGTCTACGGCCGTAGGAATTTGATCCCTGCAGTACCTTCCGAGTGTTATGACAACCTTAGAGATGCCATGCATGTTTACTTGTGTATTCGTCCAGTCTTTTTTGTGACTGATCACGACTAGGTCACATGCCTGCTGGATTAAATCCTCAGCCTTTGCCATCCAAGGGCAGCCTCTTTTGAGACGCGTTCCTTATGTGTCGTGTATAGCTTTATGCAGTGGGTGGTTAACGTCTGCCGATACCCTCATGTATGTCCTGGCCTGAGCTCTTGATTAATGTCACAACTCACTAAATTTGTCTAGTTTTTATTGTAGCGTGGTTGTAATTTCCCGCCTGTTTTTACCTCGACGGTAATCAAGGATATCAACTGCATACGACATTGTTCTGCCTAGGCCTACACTTTGTGCACTCGTGACTCCTGCTGTGTACACATTGAAGAGCATAGGCGACAATGGTGATCCCTGGGGACGACTTGAGATTTTGATGCCCATTCACCACATCGAAGGCCCGGCTCTCTAGCGAAGTTAAGTAAACCGGATTGCGCAGAGACCGGGTGACGAACTCCTTGTGGTCCGGGTTCAATCCCGGGGGTAGGCAGGAAAGCCACGTTTCTCCCAAATTTACGGTATTTACAATGGAATCAGGGCCAAAAGGTTGCGATATCCATAATACCGAGCCTAAGGGTTAACAACTCATCTAAGTCAATAGCTGCTGCAGCTGTTTCCATTCCCTCCTGGAAACCCTCGTATGTATCGTAGGCAAAAACTGCAGCATTGCACCATGTCTCTCTTCCCGGTCAGTAACCACCTAGTGTAGCGGGGAACAGACCACTTGACTCCAATGTTTGGGTCAACGTTCTAGCCACGATTTGTTCCATGAGTTTTCCTATAGTGTTCTGGAGTGTGATGATTATGCAGACATTTATTCTCGTGTGATATTTCGCTGTCTTAGGAACGTGTCTGGTGTAGCTATGGAGCCAGTCATCAGGGACAATGCCAGTTTTCATGGTGTTGTTCAATACCGTGGATAGTTCGTCCATACCTGTCTCCTCGAGGCTTTTGAAGTCCCATTATCTAATGCCATCAGGCCCTGGAGCTGTCTTCTTCTTCTTCTTTCGTTCGCCTGAAATAAGTTGTCTATATCAGCAATTTTGTCCCTTGTATAATTTCACTGTTGTTGTTAATTTATTTAGTGGTCCATAGAGTTTACGTTTCACTGTTGTTCTTTCTGGCCAAAAGGTTTGCCTTAATGTGTCAAATTCAGTGCAGTCCTGGAGTACATGCTCTGCTGTCTGGGGCACCTTTCCACAGGTGCACATGGCTGATACGACTATCTTGAATTTTGTGTACATGTGGTTACGTAATCGGTTGTGCCCTGTTCTGAGGCGGAGGATAATGACTTGTTCTGATCTGTCCAAAATAAAATAGGCGTCTTGTGCTGGGGCTGGTGGTTTCCTGATTGATTTAATGATTCTTTTCTTTTGGTGGTATGTGACTGGTACATCCGGCTGCACTTTTGTCGCACCTTTTCCTGCCAGTTGATCAGCTTTCTCATTTCCAGGCACTCCACAATGAGACGGTATCCACTGCATTACAACTCTTTGATGAAGGCTAAGTTGTGTCAGCAGTGTTTGCAATTCTGGTAGTTTCCTAGACCCGAGTGCTTCAAGTACTGATTTTGCATCTGTCAGTATTACTACATACTGGGAGCCAAGATTGGTATTTAGCAGTTTCTCTGTTGCTATTTTGATAGCCTGAGTTTCTGCATCATAGTTATGGCAGTATTTTCCGGTTGGTACGCTGGACTTATCCCTAGTAGCATCTGGGAATTCTATGTACACTCCAGCACCACCATTTCTAACTGCACTTTCTTGCGGACCCATCTTGTTCTTTCTTGTCAAATATTCCTTTCACATTTGTCTGGATTTGTACTGTTAGTTTGCATTTTTCTCTCCATGGGATTTGTTCCGGAATACTTTTAAGTGGGCAACCAATTTCTGGAAGGTCAGCAGTTTGTCTGCATATTCTTTTTGCTTGATGAATAAAGCTGCTTCTTTTTAACCGTCCCACACTAGGTTCTAAAATCTATTTTTTCATGGGGTGATCTCGCATACTGAGGAACTTTTCAGCTTGTATTTGCAACTTTGTATGTCTGCGTTCTCTCAGTGCCTGTGTTTTCCCAGCTTTCTCCATTTCTAATATGGGGGTTGATTTCATCCCTCCTGTGATGACTCTGAGTGCTTGATTTTGCACTTTGTTCAACTCCTTTAATGTGGTACTAGATGCTGAACACCATGCAGTTGACCCATATTCCAAGTGTGGAAGTATGCTCTGCTTGTATACTTTATTGAGTATTTTCCCACTGGCTCCCCATGTGGTTCTACTTAGTTTCCTTAGTATGACTGTCTTCCTCTTGGCTTTGGTGGCTGCCTTGTTGATATGTTTTCTCCATGTCAACCTGTCATCAAATGTGACTCCGAGGTAGGTGTGCTCTTTGTCATCGTTCTTTACCATCAGGCCCTGGAGCTGTGTCTTGACAGGTTTTCAGTGTTGCCCTGATGTCATCAGTTGAGATATATACTGTATCATCGTCTCCCTCCGTGTCGGCCATGAAGATATTTGTGTACGGGAATGTATGGTGGTTTTACAAGTCTTAGGAGCTGAAACATTAGCAATAGTACACGCCTAAATTGTTTTAGACAGACAACTACTGAGAGGTTTGCAGTCTGGTAGAAGAAGCTAGAGTCGACCAACAGTACAAGCACCTACATATAGGGTAATTTTCTGAAGGAGACCGGTCTATGGATTTGTCCGAAGTGCAGTGATGTCGATTCTCAGAATCGTAAGACCTCGGGACTTGTTTGACGTCAACAGAATAGCATGAAACATATTCACAGATTCTGATGAGCACACGTAGGATCAGATAATATATATTTTTGGACTCTAAATTATATAGACTTACAATTCTATAAATTGAAGTAACTGTTTAGAGCTTAGATGTTTAAAAAATACTATACAAAAACGCAGCTTTTTGGTGGGAATCAGGGTAACATAAGTCTATAAACATGGAGAGATTTGCGCGATCACGTGGAGGAGGCAGGGTGACATAGGTCTCTAAACATGAAGAGATTTGCGGGATCCCGTGGAGGAAGCAGGGTAACATAAGTCTCTAAACATGAAGAGATTTGCAGGATCCCGTGGAGGAAGCAGGTTAACATGTATCTAAACATGGAGAGATTTGCAGGATCCCGTGGAGGAGGCAGGATATCATGTCTCTAAACATGGAGAGATTTGCGGGATCCCGTGGAGGAGGCAGGGTATCATGTCTCTAAACATGGAGAGATTTGCAGGATCCCGTGGAGGAGGCAGGGTATCATGTCTCTAAACATGGAGAGATTTGCGGGATCCCGTGGAGGAGGCAGGGTGACATAGGTCTCTAAACATGGAGAGATTTGCGGGATCCCGTGGAGGCAGCAGGGTAACATAGGTCTCTAAACATGGAGAGATTTGCGGGATCCCGTGGAGGAGTCAGGGTATCATGTCTCTAAACATGGAGAGATTTGCGGGATCCCGTGGAGGCAGCAGGGTAACATAGGTCTCTAAACATGGAGAGATTTGCGGGATCCTGTGGAGGAGGCAGGGTGACATAAGTCTCTAAGCATGAAGAGATTTGCAAGATCCCGTTGAGGAAGCAGGTTATCATGTATCTAAACATGGAGAGATTTGCAGGATCCCGTGGAGGAGGCAGGGTATCATATCTCTAAACATGGAGAGATTTGCGGGATCCCGTGGAGGCAGCAGGGTAACATAGGTCTCTAAACATAGAGAGATTTGCGGGATCCCGTGGAGGAGGCAGGGTGACATAAGTCTCTAAGCATGAAGAGATTTGCGGGATCCCGTGGAGGAAGCAGGTTATCATGTATCTAAACATGGAGAGATTTGCAGGATCCCGTGGAGGAGGCAGGGTATCATGGCTCTAAACATGGAGAGATTTGCGGGATCCCGTGGAGGAGGCAGGGTGACATAGGTCTCTAAACATGGAGAGATTTGCGGGATCCCGTGGAGGCAGCAGGGTAACATAGGTCTCTAAACATGGAGAGATTTGCGGGATCCCGTGGAGGAGTCAGGGTATCATGTCTCTAAACATGGAGAGATTTGCGGGATCCCGTGGAGGCAGCAGGGTAACATAGGTCTCTAAACATGGAGAGATTTGCGGGATCCTGTGGAGGAGGCAGGGTGACATAAGTCTCTAAGCATGAAGAGATTTGCAAGATCCCGTTGAGGAAGCAGGTTATCATGTATCTAAACATGGAGAGATTTGCAGGATCCCGTGGAGGAGGCAGGGTATCATATCTCTAAACATGGAGAGATTTGCGGGATCCCGTGGAGGCAGCAGGGTAACATAGGTCTCTAAACATAGAGAGATTTGCGGGATCCCGTGGAGGAGGCAGGGTGACATAAGTCTCTAAGCATGAAGAGATTTGCGGGATCCCGTGGAGGAAGCAGGTTATCATGTATTTAAACATGGAGAGATTTGCAGGATCCCGTGGAGGAGGCAGGGTATCATGTCTCTAAACATGGAGAGATTTGCGGGATCCCGTGGAGGAGGCAGGGTGACATAAGTCTCTAAGCATGAAGAGATTTGCGGGATCCCGTGGAGGAAGCAGGTTATCATGTATCTAAACATGGAGAGATTTGCAGGATCCCGTGGAGGAGGCAGGGTATCATGTCTCTAAACATGGAGAGATTTGCGGGATCCCGTGGAGGCAGCAGGGTAACATAAGTCTCTAAACATGGAGAGATTTGCGGGATCCCGTGGAGGAGGTAGGGTAACATAAGTCTCTAAACATGGAGAGATTTGCGGGATCCCGTGGAGGAGGCAGGGTAACATATGTCTCTAAACATGGAGAGATTTGCGGGATCCCGTGGAGGAAGCAGGGTAACATAGGTCTCTAAACATGGAGAGATTTGCGGGATCCCGTAGAGGAAGCAGGGTAACATAGGTCTCTAAACATGGAGAGATTTGCGGGATCCCGTGGAGGAAGCAGGTTATCATGTATCTAAACATGGAGAGATTTGCAGGATCCCGTGGAGGAGGCAGGGTATCATGTCTCTAAACATGGAGAGATTTGCAGGATCCCGTGCAGGAGGCAGGGTATCATGTCTCTAAACATGGAGAGATTTGCGGGATCCCGTGGAGGCAGCAGGGTAACATAAGTCTCTAAACATGGAGAGATTTGCGGGATCCCGTGGAGGCAGCAGGGTAACATAGGTCTCTAAACATGGAGAGATTTGCGGGATCCCGTGGAGGAGGCAGGGTGACATAAGTCTCTAAGCATGAAGAGATTTGCGGGATCCCGTGGAGGAAGCAGGTTATCATGTATCTAAACATGGAGAGATTTGCGGGATCCCGTGGAGGAAGCAGGTTATCATGTCTCTAAACATGGAGAGATTTGCGGGATCCCGTGGAGGAGGCAGGGTATCATGTCTCTAAACATGGAGAGATTTGCGGGATCCCGTGCAGGCAGCAGGGTAACATAAGTCTCTAAACATGGAGAGATTTGCGGGATCCCGTGGAGGAGGTAGATTAACATAAGTCTCTAAACATGGAGAGATTTGCGGGATCCCGTGGAGGAGGCAGGGTAACATATGTCTCTAAACATGGAGAGATTTGCGGGATCCCGTGGAGGAAGCAGGGTAACATAGGTCTCTAAACATGGAGAGATTTGCGGGATCCCGTGGAGGAAGCAGGGTAACATAGGTCTCTAAACATGGAGAGATTTGCGGGATCCCGTAGAGGAAGCAGGGTAATATATATATATATATATATGTTACATGACAATTTAGACATGATGGTTGGTCTTGCGTCTTTGTACACTTCTTCCAATATTGAGGCGCCGTGGTCATGTGGACTCAACATGCTCGAAACTCAGATCAGCACCAAGAGATTTTAATCTGTACTGTGTATCACTAATCTGTACTGTGTATCACTAATCTGTACTGTGTATCACTAATCTGTACTGTGGATCACTAATCTGTACTGTGGATCACTAATCTGTACTGTGGATCACTAATCTGTACTGTGGATCACTAATCTGTACTGTGGATCACTAATCTGTACTGTGGATCACTAATCTGTACTGTGGATCACTAATCTGTACTGTGGATCACTAATCTGTACTATGGATCACTAATCTGTACTATGGATCACTAATCTGTACTGTGGATCACTAATCTGTACTGTGGATCACTAATCTGTACTGTGTACCACTAATCTGTACTGTGTATCACTAATCTGTACTGTGGATCACTAATCTGTACTGTGGATCACTAATCTGTACTGTGGATCACTAATCTGTACTGTGGATCACTAATCTGTACTGTGGATCACTAATCTGTACTGTGGATCACTAATCTGTACTGTGGATCACTAATCTGTACTGTGGATCACTAATCTGTACTGTGGATCACTAATCTGTACTGTGGATCACTAATCTGTACTGTGGATCACTAATCTGTACTGTGGATCACTAATCTGTACTGTGGATCACTAATCTGTACTGTGGATCACTAATCATATCTGTGCGCTTCACATCTGTACAAGTCAGTCAATACCCATGGACGTATTTCTCATACAACTGTTAGAACTAAGAACTAAATCACGGAAGATATTGACCTCATTATCTCACCTTTTTGTTGATCAGTGGCTGACTCAATCCTGCTACACATGTTATCCACAAAGCATTTATTGTTTCAGACTTGTCTTCTATCAAGCTTTTTGGTTACTTATTATGTATTGATTCGATACTCTTACTTATATATATATATATATCGGTTCTTTTTAAGCAACGACAAAAGAATAAAAAAACCTCTCTCTGTTTTTTCCTGGAAAGGAGGCAGGCGTTGACTACCATGAAGGTGGGCAAAATTTAACAGAGACACCTTGTGTATGAAATGGATCTCGCTGATTTCTGGGCTGAAAAAAAGGAGGGGGAGTGGTGGTGGTGGTGGGTGGGGGGGGGGGGGGGGGGGCTGCAAAGCAGTTAATGTGGAAAGGGTGTTTTTATATCTTGTCAGAAATCAGTAGGCCAACCTTGTTCTAACAGATGCCTTTCTCTTTCCAATGCTCAGAGGACGTGTAAGTAAATTCATTACACTCTTGAGTTAAAGTACGTTCAGTGTATCGCCCTTACCAACACACCCACGAAGCATTAATCCATGTCTGTATTTCTTCTCATTTTTGTTTAAAGCCACTTCTCAGCAAATAAATGTCATTAAAACATAATTCAACACAGTCAGAGAAAGCTCACGGAGGTCAAAAGATACAGTTTAATGATACTTAATTGGGAAAACAAACATATCGTTAAACATTTGTGGTCACCATTACACTGTCGTATCGTTGTATGTCACGAAGGGCTCACAGTCTTGTCCTATATTCCTGGCTACCCTTTGCAACATGTTCGATATCACAGACAGAATCCAGTCCAGCACCTTTGGCTTCTCTCAAGAGCGTCCGTTTTGGGGTTTCTCTTAGCGACCTTAATATAGGTCAGTACGTTTCAGCTTCTCCAGACGACATTGGTACATTGTAATATGATGTGGTATGAGAATCACAGCCCACGGCGATGGCGAGTGTGACTAGCAAGACCCGCATTTGTTAGGAAAAATACTTCACACTCACGGCATGGGATGTCATGACCATTGTTGCCATGACATGCATTTCCCTGGCATGATGTACTCACATTTTTTTTTCTTACTGGGGGGAGGGGGAGGGGGATGTGGGGGTGGGGGAGGGACTTTTATTGACGTGCCCAAAGAAGGAAGTTTGTCTCTTTGTGGCGTGGTTAATCAGTTCTCTTCCTGAGTTAGTTTCTTTCACGACATCGTCATAACTCCTTTTATCGGTCCACGGTATTCTCTCATTCGTCTATAAAATAACACCTCTTCAGTTGATAAACTCACTAAAACTAGAAAATTGGAAAATTGGGACTCTAAATTATATAGACTTACAATTCTATAAGTTGAAGTAACTGTTTAGAGCTTAGATGTTTAAATAATACTATACAAAAACGCAGCCTTTTGGTGGGAATCAGGGCAACATAAGTCTCTAAACATGGAGAGATTTGCGGGATCCTGTGGAGGAGGCAGGGTATCATGTCTCTAAACATGGAGAGATTTGCAGGATCCCGTGGAGGAAGCAGGGTAACATAAGTCTCTAAACATGGAGAGATTTGCAGGATCCCGTGGAGGAGGTAGGGTATCATGTCTCTAAACAGTGAGATATTTGCGGGATCCCGTGGAGGAGGCTGGGTAACATAAGTCTCTAAACATGGAGAGATTTGCGGGATCCCGTGGAGGCAGCAGGGTAACATAGGTCCCTAAACATGGAGAGATTTGCAGGATCCCGTGGAGGAGGTAGGGTATCATGTCTCTAAACAGTGAGAGATTTGCGGGATCCCGTGGAGGAGGCTGGGTAACATAAGTCTCTAAACATGGAGAGATTTGCGGGATCCCGTGGAGGCAGCAGGGTAACATAGGTCCCTAAACATGGAGAGATTTGCAGGATCCCGTGGAGGAGGTAGGGTATCATGTCTCTAAACAGTGAGAGATTTGCGGGATCCCGTGGAGGAGGCTGGGTAACATAAGTCTCTAAACATGGAGAGATTTGCGGGATCCCGTGGAGGAAGCATGGTAACATAGGTCTCTAAACATGGAGAGATTTGCGGAATTCCGTGGAGGAGGCAGGGTATCATGTCTTTAAACATAATCAATGCCGAAGGGTTGCGAAATCCATAGTACCGAGCCAAAGGGTTTACAACTCATGGTTTCTGGATACGTTAAAAAAAAAAAAGAGATTTGCGGGATCCCGTGGAGGGGGCAGGGTAACACAAGTCTATAAACATGGAGAGATTTGCGGGATCCCGTGGAGGAGGAAGGGTCTCTAAACATGAAGAGATTTGCGGGATCCTGTGGAGGAGGGAGGGTCTCTAAACATGGAGAGATTTGCGGGATCCAGTGGAGGAGGAGAGAATGATGGAGTCGTTGTGTAGACTGTGACTGTTGCTGGTGCTGCACGTTGTTGAATTAGAGAAAGATGGCGACAGTTTCTTCTGGTTGTTTTGTTGACGCTTCCATCTGAGGCAGCACATCATCTCCCACTGGTCACGGACCTGCAACAAAAGTGGAACAAATCTATGCAATACATTGTTGTTTAATGTTTCTTTGAGGAATCAACATCAAACCACTCTGGATATTCAAATAAGTGCTCCGTCCCCATCTTGAGTGGCAAGCGCAGAGTTCTAATTCCTACAGTACCAGTAACAGTCTGACCGTCCATCTGTCTCACCTTTCCCTTGAGTGTTTGGTGTCGGCCAGATCACCGAAAACTAAATTCTTCTTCCTCAAACAGTGCAGACAATTCTATCTAAAGTTATAAGTTACACTCGATAGGATCGACTTTATTCACCGTCTTATTTCACACAGCTAGGTCTCTGCAGAATGGCTAGCCACCTGCCCATAGCTTCACACAAATCACCATACCAGTTGCTACAGCAAACTACAAGGATCTCAGTAAAAACTGCACTCATGAACTGAATGAACTACGGGTCGGTTACACGAACTCATGAACTTCAAAGCCTCAAAGACACCACTTGACCACTTCGCCAAGGGACCACAGGAAGATTTCCAACACTTATGTAGAAATATGCTAATGATATTAACTGTCGCTCATCAAGCGAAGAAGAAAGGAATTATATATCCAAGATTTTGTTTGACTATCAGCCCTTATTTGTTTACTGCTCACTCAACTGTCAGATGTCCTAGTATAAACTGTGTTGTATGCTCACTCAACTGTCAGATGTCCTAGTATAAACTGTGTTGTATGCTCACTCAACTGTCAGATGTCCTAGTATAAACTGTGTTGTATGCTCACTCAACTGTGGGATGTCTTAGTATAAACTGTGTTGTATGCTCACTCAACTGTCGGGTGTCCTAGTATAAACTGTGTTGTATGCTCACTCAACTGTCGGGTGTCCTAGTATAAACTGTGTTGAGTGCTGACACAACTGTCGGGTGTCCTAGTATGAACTGTGTTGTATGCTCACTCAACTGTCAGATGTCCTAGTATAAACTGTGTTGCATGGTCACTCAACTGTCGGGTGTCCTAGTATAAACTGTGTTGTATGCTGACACAACTGTCGGGTGTCCTAGTATAAACTGTGTTGTATGCTCACTCAACTGTCGGGTGTCCTAGTATAAACTGTGTTGTATGCTCACTCAACTGTCGGGTGTCCTAGTATAAACTTTGTTGTATGCTCACTCAACTGTCGGGTGTCTTAGTATAAACTGTGTTGTATGCTCACTCAACTGTCGGGTGCCCTAGTATAAACTGTGTTGTACACTCACTCAACTGTCGGGTGTCCTAGTATAAACTGTGTTGTATGCTCACTCAACTGTCGGGTGTCCTAGTATAAACTGTGTTGTATGCTCACTCAACTGTCGGGTGTCCTAGTATAAACTGTGTTGTATGCTCACTCAACTGTCGGATGTCCTAGTATAAACTGTGTTGTATGCTCACTCAACTGTCGGGTGTCCTAGTATAAACTGTGTTGTATGCTCACTCAACTGTCGGGTGTCCTAGTATAAACTGTGTTGTATGCTCACTCAACTGTCGGGTGTCCTAGTATAAACTGTGTTGTATGCTCACTCAACTGTCGGGTGTCCTAGTATAAACTTTGTTGTATGCTCACTCAACTGTCGGGTGTCTTAGTATAAACTGTGTTGTATGCTCACTCAACTGTCGGGTGTCTTAGTATAAACTGTGTTGTATGCTCACTCAGCTGTCGGGTGTCCAAGTATAAACTGTGTTGTATGCTCACTCAACTGTCGGGTGTCCTAGTATAAACTTTGTTGTATGCTCACTCAACTGTCGGGTGTCCTAGTATAAACTGTGTTGTATGCTCACTCAACTGTCGGGTGTCTTAGTATAAACTGTGTTGTATGCTCACTCAGCTGTCGGGTGTCCAAGTATAAACTGTGTTGTATGCTCACTCAACTGTCGGGTGTCCTTGTATAAACTGTGTTGTATGCTCACACAACTGTCGGGTGTCCTAGTATAAACTGTGTTGTACACTCACTCAACTGTCGGGTGTCCTAGTATAAACTGTGTTGTATGCTCACTCAACTGTCGGGTGTCCTAGTATAAACTTTGTTGTATGCTCACTCAACTGTCGGGTGTCCTAGTATAAACTGTGTTGTATGCTCACTCAACTGTCGGGTGTCCTAGTATAAACTTTGTTGTATGCTCACTCAACTGTCGGGTGTCTTAGTATAAACTGTGTTGTATGCTCACTCAACTGTCGGGTGTCCTAGTATAAACTTTGTTGTATGCTCACTCAACTGTCGGGTGTCTTAGTATAAACTGTGTTGTATGCTCACTCAACTGTCGGGTGTCTTAGTATAAACTGTGTTGTATGCTCACTCAACTGTCGGGTGTCCTAGTATAAACTGTGTTGTATGCTCACTCAACTGTCGGGTGTCCTAGTATAAACTGTGTTGTATGCTCACTCAACTGTCGGGTGTCCTAGTATAAACTGTGTTGTATGCTCACTCAGCTGTCGGGTGTCCAAGTATAAACTGTGTTGTATGCTCACTCAACTGTCGGGTGTCCTTGTATAAACTGTGTTGTATGCTCACACAACTGTCGGGTGTCCTAGTATAAACTTTGTTGTATGCTCACACAACTGTCGGGTGTCCTAGTATAAACTGTGTTGTATGCTCACTCAACTGTCGGGTGTCCTAGTATAAACTGTGTTGTATGCTCACTCAACTGTCGGGTGTCCTAGTATAAACTGTGTTGTATGCTCACTCAACTGTCGGGTGTCCTAGTATAAACTGTGTTGTATGCTCACTCAACTGTCGGGTGTCCTAGTACAATCTGTGTTGTGTGCTCACTCAACTGTCGGGTCTCTTATATGAACTGTGTTGTATGCTCACTCAACTGTCAGATGTCCTAGTATAAACTGTGTTGCATGGTCACTCAACTGTCGGGTGTCCTAGTATAAACTGTGTTGTATGCTCACTCAACTGTCGGGTGTCTTAGTATTAACTGTGTTGAGTGCTGACACAACTGTCGGGTGTCCTAGTATAAACTGTGTTGTATGCTCACTCAACTGTCGGGTGTCTTAGCTTTTTTAACAACAAAATGTTTTGATTAGTGGGGATTATATCACAGCAGTTCCAATATGCACATAGCTGCACCGATCACAGACAAGCCTATATGCACATGGCTGCTCCAATCACAGACAAGCCTATGTGCACATAGCTGCTCCAATCACAGACAAGCCTATATGCACATAGCTGCTCCAATCACAGACAAGCATATATGCACATAGCTGCTCTAATCACAGACAAGCCTATATGCACATAGCTGCCCCAGTCACAGACAAGCCTATATGCACATAGCTGTTCCAATCACAGACAAGCCTATATGCACATTGGTGCTCCAATCACAGACAAGCCTATATGCACATAGCTGCTCCAATCACAGACAAGCCTACATGCACGTAGCTGCTCCAATCACAGACAAGCCTTTTTGCACATAGCTGCTCCAATCACAGACAAGCCTATATGCACATGGCTGCTCCAATCACAGACAAGCCTATATGCACATAGCTGCTCCAATCACAGACAAGCCTATATGCACATAGCTGCTCCAGTCACAGACAAGCCTATATGCACATAGCTGCTCCAATCACAGACAAGCCTATATGCACATTGGTGCTCCAATCACAGACAAGCCTATATGCACATAGCTGCTCCAATCACAGACAAGCCTACATGCACGTAGCTGCTCCAATCACAGACAAGCCTTTTTGCACATAGCTGCTCCAATCACAGACAAGCCTTTTTGCACATAGATGCTCCAATCACAGACAAGCCTATGTGCACATAGCTGCTCCAATCACAGACGGGCCTATATGTACATAGCTGCTCCAATCACAGACAAGCCTATGTGCACATAGCTGCTCCAATCACAGACGGGCCTATATGTACATAGCTGCTTCAATCACAGACAAGCCTATATGCACATAGCTGCACCGATCTCAGACAAGCCTATACGAACAGATAACGCCTATATTGTGTTAAATAATTAAACGTCCTTCGTTATAAGTCATATGTTTAAGTATGTCGGCTACAGGGTATATAACATCTCCATTAGCGTGATGAGAGATAGGTATTTATGACGTTTGCTGAATTAATCTTTGCGAAATGCCTCACACATGATATTAACCACTTTGCTTCCGCCCAGTACCGAATCAATCACAGCAATCGAAGTCCGCTGCTAGTGATTGTGCAGACAGAGACCCGTGCACTGTTTTGACCATGGTCATGAAATAATAGCACTGAACACAAATTGATTTGATTTGAATCAAGAACCGACATCACAGCACTCAGGGCATTCCCGTAAGCGCTCCGTCCCCATCTTCAGCAGCCAGCGAAGAGTTCCGATTGAACACAAGGAATAACACTGACCTGTTTTCTCCGTGCCACCAGCAGCATGAAGATGAAAAAGCCCTGTAGAGAACTGAGGATGGTAAAGGCGTACTGGAAGGGCAGACGAGCATCTTCAATAGCCAGGTAGCCGAAAATCCACGTCAAACCTGGCAACAGAAACAGTGGCATGTGTCACGTGTCAGCCACATAACTAATAGGTAGATTCATAACATGAATTCTATATGCCTGGCATTACAAACACAGACCAGCGTTTCGACCCAATCTTCATCAGTGGGATAAAATGTGGCAAGGAACAACTTTAAAATAAACGAAAAGAAGAACATATAAAGGATACGGATTTATAAATATCAAGGATACGGATTTATAAAGGACAACAAGTGGAACTGGGTTAGGGCTTATATTTTTTTTTTCTGTCGTGGATAAAAATTAAATCCCAGTCGGTGATTATTGCATTAATCCTCATAATCAAGGATTCCTCTCCCACCCCCTCCGCCCACGCCCCCACTTAACTTCAAGAAAAGAATTCCGAGAAATGTGACGCGGCCGTGTATCGATCATTACATAAGACAACGGATCGCGATCATTTGGCCCCACTTCAAGATATAGAAGACATTACGTTGAGGAGTTAACTGTTCATTCCCTACCCCTATGATATATATATATATATATATATATATATATATATATATATATATATATATATATATATATATAATCCGCTTGGATTCCAAGACAACTTTGGGCGGGCGGGGAATAGAACCACTGTCCTTTAGCAGGCATGCCGTAAAAGCGACTAAGTGAGGGTATTTCTTTCAAAGTCAGAGGAACCAACAGTCTGCTTACAAATAAGGCCGATCTGAAACACGAATGTGGACGCTAAACTGAAAATATGGAACAAGACTAATGTCCAGAAGTTGACGAAGAGCCAGAAATGTTCGCCAGAGTTTACAGCTGGTAAACTCCAAGAAGACGAAGAATCTATATATATATTCCAGCCTATTACACTAGGTTTGGTTGTGTTATGTCTTTCATGTTTCGTGTTGCTAGCTTTGCTTGTGCTGTGTCTGTCATGTTTCTAATAATTAATTTATTTTGAACTCAGGGGAGGGACAGAACAGACATACAGTCACACTGTCACTTGTACCAATGTCATTCTAGGGCTGGCTGTTAAGAACAGAAACAGAGAACTTATGGGAATATACACAATGCTTTAACATTTTTTCTCAAAGGAAGTCAGTTAATTTCCTGTCGTTTCCACACTGGTGGTTGGCTGCATACATGAACTGCTGTCTGTGAGAATATTATGCTGTGAGGCCCCAATGCCGTCCTCGGTGCAACTCTTGTACCAGTGCTCTTCATGTTTGTTTTTTTGTTTGTTTTTGATATCTCAGCGTCTTCCGGTTTGTTATTTCTTAAACCGTCTAGACTCCGGTACCACGTCGTTCAGGTATATTTTTAATCAAATTTTTATGTTTGTTATAACTTTCCTATCAATCAGGTCTAGAAAGATTACTGGGAAATTCTCTGGGAAGTAAAGACAGCATGTACTATACTCACTGCATTAGCCATGAAGTGCCCGCTATATATATATATATATATATATATATATATATATATATATATATATATATATATATATATATATACACACACACACACATATATATATATATATATATATATATATATATATATATATATATGTATATATATATATATCCAGCAGCTGTGTGGCAGAGAATACAAAAAAGGGCAAAATTGTAGACACGCGTGTATATATATGAAAGACATAACACAACCAAACCTATTGTAATAGGCTGGAAAGACAACAGTTCAGCAGCTTAAAGATCTTGATTTAGTCTGGTTTAAAAATGACCAACACGCCACAGAATTTTAGTCCTAGACAGCAAGATAGAGAAAAATCTGGCCACTAAGTATAAATAGGAAAAACTCATTCAGTATTGCCCTATTTGACTTCCAGACGCTCCCTGTAGAGACCTACCTAGCTGTTGCGGCTTTGCACATTGGGCTAGTCAGCAGGTATGGCGACCGCAGGGAAAGGCCATGGTCAGACTAATTTCGCAGACGGTGGTACATTTCATTTGGTTAAGTGAAGGTGGATTTGATGATTAACATTTTAGATTTTGGTCGAGCACGTTTTTGTTAATGTTATTCGTGGACCACGCTGATCTTATGTTAAGTAAAATAAACAGCTGTTTAATGTGATCATAATTCACTTGCTTGATTTAATTTACGACCTGTAGTCCGTGGTTCGTCTAGGTGTGTGTACTCATGTAGTTAGGTCGATATCGTGTAACTCACTATACAGATATCCATAGTTAGGGTCTCAGTGAAATATTCTAGGATATCTGCCCAGAAGAACTCCTGTGTTTTCTTACTTTCCTTTTTTGCTGTTTTGCGGGGAGCTATTTTGTTTTAATCACAATTTTATCCTTTTTATCTCTCTCTCTCTCTTTCTGTTTTTCCTTCTTCTTTCTTCCTGCTATCACATTAGCAACTCGAAACATGAAAGACACAACAAAACCAAACCTAGCAACCTAAAACATGAAAGACACAACACAACCAAACCTAGCAACACAAAACAGGAAAGACAACACAACTAAACCTAGCAACACAAAACTTGAAAGACAACACAACCAAACCTAGCAACAGGAAACATGAAAGACAACACAACGAAACCTAGCAACACAAAATATGAAAGACAACACAACCAAACCTAGCAACACGAAGATAGTAATGGCGGCTTTGAGGCTGGTCTTCGTTGCCGAGCTGTTAATCTGGTTACTCCTCAAGCCTTTAGGTTTGGTCGCCAAGCTCACGATGATGATGCAGAACATGATGATGTTGAAGACAATGATGATGCCAACTGGCAAAGCAAAGGCGTAGTAGTAAGCCTGGAGGTCCATCCAGCAGCTGTGTGGCAGAGAATACAATAAAGGGCAAAATTGTAGACACACGTGTCGGCTGGAAATATGACAGGTATGTATTGTTTGTAATTGTATCAGCGTTTGGTTAATGTTAGTTTCAGCTTCATAGCAAATGGGTCATCCCATAGATGCTCCGCTTCTGTGCCAAGGAAAAACACACAGAATGTTCATGACAGTCCCTTGTGGAAAGATTGACAGACTGCTGTCTCAGCAAATGCACTAGCATACACACGCATTAAAAGCATAAGGTAGCCATCAGAAGTGCGTTCGTTTGTGAAATGCGATAAAGGGTTTCTAACCTCAACGTTCCTTTTGTTAGTGGTAGTCTGAAACAGACAAGGTCTACTTATCGACTGGACCGTCACGTATCATGAAAGAAACAGAAAGCTCTATCAATGAATAATGCTATATCGCTACATTTCTTTACTTACTATATCGCTACATTTCCTAACTTTGGCCATCCAGTTCTAAGGTACTCACAGAGCGTTTATTAGTTATTTCTGACATGATTGATTGATTTGATTCAAGAACCCACATCACAGCACTCGGGGCATTCCTGACGTCATATGTCCTAATTTCCTGGTGTTTTATAAAACTGTTACAACAGTCTACTGAATCCCAGTTGTAACAGTGAGATATTTTGTTTACTGCGGGGCTCTTGACTTAATAATTAGTGAATGCGTTTAAAATGTAATAAACTTTTGATTACTTCAGTTAGATTTTCGCAGCGGACTTTGGAAAGGGGGGGGGGGGGGGGGTCCAAAGTGCTAATTTCGTGGTATTTAGCCAGTGGTACGAGAGTCGCGCCGAAGAAGAAGTTGGGACCTCTCCTCGAAGGATACCAAAAGTCAGAGAGCAGTTTGTACACTGTAGCCAGCTTTGATTGTGGAAGTGACGGACATTTCGTTTGTTATTCTCTTCAGGAAAGCGATTAATTGAACTCATTTTGATACACTCGTTATTCGTTCAAAGAAACCTTACTTTCATACACAACTAGCTAGAGAAACACTGGCAGGTGCTGACAGAGTTAACGCCTTGCGTTCATTTAGGCAACAATAGAAGAGTCGTATGGATGTCTGCCGCTTAAAGTTATAATGGAATTTCAGTCCTGACCAACTGGATTCCGGGCAAATGCAGGCGATGTGTTCCAGACTGTTTCAATTTGATCTGGGCAACGGTTTGAGCCTTTTTCGTGGCCTTTGTGGCTTAGGGAGCTGTAAGCGTAATTGACAATCCCGACTCAACCATATTTTAATTATTTTCCAAGCAGTTTGGTTCCAGACTGTTTGTCTGTCACTTGTATACCGTTGTGAGCGTCGATGAGTAACATATGGCACAGCACCTGAAAGTCAGTTACAGAAAATATGTTGAGATCAATCATTTTTCTCTTGGCAACTGATGAATGGGAGTCACGGACCCTTACTCAATCTCCAGAGGAAACAAATCTTATCTTTCAAACTGAAATGCTACAGAAAATTCTTAAAATATCATGGAAAGGTGGGGGGAAAAAGATTTAAAAAAAAAAAAACCGGAAATGACATCCCAAATGATTTAAATATCAAAGAGAACTGACTCATCCACAGCTGAGCTGGTCATGTAAAACGTTCTGGTGGCCTAGAAGTGATGGAGAGTGCCTGCTTCTGGACCGACCTCCGCCAATGTGGATACAAGATATTGATGATACATTGTCTATCAAGGCAGACGGGAGGAAAAACTCTATTATCTTTGTTAATACTATAGTTTCTTGTTTACCGTGTAATAGAGCTTTTGGCTTAAACGGGTCATTAAGTAGATAAACTACATTTTCACTGTATATGTTATTTCTCTCTCTCTCTCTCTCTCTCTCTCTCTCTCTCTCTCTCTCTCTCTCTCTCCGTCTTTCTCTCTCTCTCTCTCTCTCTCCCTCTTTCTTTCTCTCCCTCTTTTTCTCTCTCACTCTCTCCCTCTTTCTCTCTCTCTCTCCCTTTTTCTCTCTCTCTATCTCTCTCCCCCTCTTTCTCTCTCTCTCTCTCCCTCTTTGTCTCTCTCTCTCTCCCTCTCTCTCTCTCTCTCTCTCTCTCTCTCTCTCCCTCTTTCTCTCTCTCTCTCTCTCTCTCTCTCTCTCTCTCTCTCTCGTGTGTCTAACACTAGACACTAATGCACATTCTTTCCCAGATGCGCTTGTCCCACTCCTCTCCCCAACCCCAGTAACACACAAGCTGTTAGTTGACATGCAAGTTAGTGACAACTTTCCCGTGCCCATTATTGCAATATACAAAAATTTAAAGTAGGCTTTTCAGACAAAGCAAGCAAAGAAAACAGTGTACACACAAGCAACATTGAGCTAGCAGACACAAATATCACTTTCTGGTTAAAGAAAAGAGTCTGGATAAACGAACACATATGTGAGGTGACGTGACGGCAGTCGGAACATTCACACATGTGTGAGGTGACGTGACGGCAATCGGAACATTCACATATGTGTGAGGTGACGTGTCAGCAATCGGAACATTCACACAAACTCTCATTACTTTTATTCATCATATATATATTTTTTTAATTTGCCTTTCTTTTTGTCCATTGTCTGCTTTCTGCCGCTAGGCGTCTCAGACTACCAGATGATCGGTTTTCGAGCTAGGGCAGGCTCGGTTGCCTGGTATGCTGAGATGTTAGGGAGTTTCAAGATATCAGTGACTCTTGTTACACTCCGTCTTCTTCTTGCTTGTCGCCTACATCTTGGTGTTTCTACTTCCATGTTGCACGCTCTCGTTGCTTGACATTTTTGGGTTTAAATATTCGTTCTTATTAAACAGCCAGGCAGGCAGACTGGTTGATTCTGCACCACGTGGTAGTAAACGGACAAGAAGCTAGATATCATCAAGGTTCTTTGGAGCGAGTTAACTGTACGAAGGCACACAGAGAGATCATCAGGGTCTTCAGACAATAGTCAAGGGGAGGCTAACTAGTGGATCTGGCAGACACTCAACACTCCAGGGGGAGATAAGCCGGGATACAGACTGCTACTGGTACCACAGGAACTGAAACTGCGCTGGCTGCTAAAGATAGAGACAACGCGCTTATGGGAATATTGGGAGTGTTGCGATGTCGGTTCTTATCTCAACAAAATCCATTCAGAAATCAGCTAAAATCCAAGGTTGTTGTCAGTGTCTTCTCATCTCTGCCTACCGAATCAGTGTTGCCAGGTATAGATTGTTTAACGGTATAATCACAGGAGTCAATACGTCATCAACACACACACACACACACACACACACACACACACACACACACACAAACACCATGGGCGTCAGACAAAGAAAATAGAAGCGGGAGTGGGGTGCTGCAGGTGGGGGTCGGCGTCTCAACCTCTTACAGACAGGTGTTCTATGGGAGACTCAAGGAGCCTATGCAAAGCTTATTCTTGTTTAAGTACGTAATATTAATAATAATAATAATTAGAATGGCATTAAAATTTGATATGTTATTAAAATAATTGACCCCTATGACACACACATATACACAAGCACACACACACACCACACACAGACACACAACATACAAATACACACACGCGCGCGCGAACACACACATTACAAACTCCAAAAGAATAATCCCACCACCACAGTGCTAACAGAAATACCACACCAGAGGATCTTCAACAGTTGTGAGTAAATTCATACATCTAAGTCCCCAAGGAGTCATTTGTATCGGTCAAAAGAGATAAGAATCACAGCTATGCTGCAAACAGGCACAACACAAATACATCCTCCGGCGAATAAAAAAGTAGGAGAAGATGAAACACAATCTGGCTCAACATTTATCTCTTTCTGACCAGAATGCTTGACAGCATATGCCAGATTGATTGACTAATCACAATCAAGCGTCGAAATTTAAAAAAAAAAAAAAGCAGTCTCTACAACCGCTTGGAACACTTTCCATTCAGGGTACAATCATAAAGACACAATCAGCCTTCTCACATAAAAGAAATATACCATTGTATTAAGACTGCATACTGGATACAACAGACTCTGCTGGCATATGTGCAGGACATTTAAGACTGGGGATTTAAAACTCTGCCTATATGGTCATGGTCGGCAGAATACTGAACGTGATCTACAGACATGCTCTCCACATGCAGTGGACAGATTCCACATTGATCCGGTTGGCATTCCAAAGGAAACCAAGATGTTGGGAGCAATGGTAGACATTGGTTTCACCACAGACTTTACAGACGCCTGCCGCCTTCTCATTTGAAAACTACTGGCAAGCAGAAGGAAAAGAAGAAGAAGAAAAATTACAAGTGGATTACTTCCAAATACTGAGGATACCAGATTTCTTTAGAGTTTATGACCAAATGTATAAAATGAAATGAGAGCACAGTGTACGTTGGGGTGGGTTCTCAGCAGGCGTCATCAGAGATCAAAGGTTGCGTCAGTGAGAGCGTCACACTTTTACAAAGCCAAGTCCTAGAACATCTGGTTGGCAGATGAGAGTTCCTCTCACCAAGAGAGAGGGGAATTATTGAAGCCACTGACACTGAAAGATTACAATATACACATATTTCTTCTGCTGCATTCTCTGGTCATCGCTTAATTCACCATGGGTTATAAAACGAAGTAGTAGAAGGTTTCTCCTGGGTTTCTCCAAAGCTTAGTTGTCATGTCTACTGAGTGTGGCCACCTGTTTCGAAGCTCCTCCAGGAGTGGGCAGTCTTGTAACACATATTCTGGGGGTAAGTTCAGATCAAGACACTGGCAAAGTTGTTTGGCTGAAACTTAGTTTATGAGAGTTTCATAAGTCTTCAATGTCAAGTGAATAAACGGAATATTTTCACTTGATCTATTCTATTCACAATAAATAGAATTAATTGTTTTGACTGATACTTATAAATATAGATAGAAAAATTAGAAATATGGCATTGTGTCCTTCTCTCCCTCCTGCCCTCTACATCAATAAGGCCAACTAATTCATGACAATGTGTCTGTCGTGCTCCGTTCAAACCTCAACTAAATTACAACAGTCCATCCTATCAATAGTCACAGTTGCAACTAAAATATATGTTTATGAACATACATAGGGAGAGGGGGTAATGTTTCCTTTCTTTTTTTTTTTTTTTTTCCGTATTTCCCCACACTGGACTGTAGCTTAAAGATTTAAACAGCCAATTGTCGGATGCCAGTCCTACAGCGATAAGTTCTAGATACACATTTCAACAGCATCAAACAGTTTGATTGGGACACCCCATGGACAGATAAAGCAACCTGCTAGACTGTGTGACTGGTAGCTGACATGTGATCCAGGAGCGTGGGAATTGACTCATGTAGTTGACCAGTGTATGATATCCTGGGGTGCCAATAATTACACTCAAGGATTAGGAAATTGAAAACGTCGCTAACTTTTACTTCAAGACTTTGTAGACTACAAGAACATTTGAACGAGCTAGCTTCAACATGCAAAAATTCAGACGATATAACATGAAGATAAATACAACTAAAACATAAATTGTGCAGGTAGTCCCCAGCATATCCGGCAAGTCATAGTCCCCAGGATATCCGGCAGATCATAGTCCCCAGCATAACAGGCACGTCATAGTCCCTAGCATAGACTCACCCCAAGCAGGAAGCACCGTCTTCAATGTGTACCTGGACACATAAGTACCCAACACTTTGACGAAGGTCAGATACTGCAGCACCGCCTCTATCAACATCCAGGCGAAGGAGACGAGGACGAAGTAGTGGAGAAGAACCGACACCGCCAAACATAAAGGCATCACTGACGTCAGTTTGACCCCTATGAGAAAGGTCGTTTGGAAGCAGAGCAGAGCTACGGACATGTTGAACAGGGTTTGTTGGGCGCGACCTTGTCGTAGTTTTCTGGGAACACATGGGAGAGATAACTGAGATGATCAGTTACATCAGATGCGTGTCTGTGTGTTTGTTTATGAGTGTCGGTGTGTTTGTTTATGAGTGTCTGTGTGTTTGTTTATGAGTGTCTGTCTGTTTGTTTATGAGTGTCCACATGTTTGTTTATGAGTGTCTGTGTGTTTGTTTATGAGTGTCTGTGTGTTTGTTTATGAGTGTCTGTGTGTTTGTTTATGAGTGTCCATGTGTTTGTTTATGAGTGTCTGTGTGTTTGTTTATGAGTGTCTGTGTGTTTGTTTATGAGTGTCTGTGTGTTTGTTTATGAGTGTCTGTGTGTTTGTTTATGAGTGTCTGTGTGTTTGTTTATTAGTGTCTGTGTGTTTGTTTATGAGTGTCTGTGTGTTTGTTTATAAGTGTCTGTGTGTTTGTTTATGAGTGTCCATGTGTTTGTTTATGAGTGTCTGTGTGTTTGTTTATGAGTGTCCATGTGTTTGTTTATAAGTGTCTGTGTGTTTGTTTATGAGTGTCTGTGTGTTTCTTTATGAGTGTCTGTGTGTTTGTTTATAAGTGTCTGTGTGTTTGTTTATAAGTGTCTGTGTGTTTGTTTATGAGTGTCCATGTGTTTGTTTATGAGTGTCTGTGTGTTTGTTTATGAGTGTCTGTGTGTTTGTTTATGAGTGTCCATGTGTTTGTTTATGAGTGTCTGTGTGTTTGTTTATGAGTGTCCATGTGTTTGTTTATAAGTGTCTGTGTGTTTGTTTATGAGTGTCTGTGTGTTTGTTTATAAGTGTCTGTGTGTTTGTTTATAAGTGTCTGTGTGTTTGTTTATGAGTGTCCATGTGTTTGTTTATGAGTGTCTGTGTGTTTGTTTATGAGTGTCTGTGTGTTTGTTTATGAGTGTCTGTGTGTTTGTTTATGAGTGTCTGTGTGTTTGTTTATGAGTGTCTGTGTGTTTGTTTATGAGTGTCTGTGTGTTTGTTTATAAGTGTCTGTGTGTTTGTTTATGAGTGTCTGTGTGTTTGTTTATGAGTGTCCATGTGTTTGTTTATAAGTGTCTGTGTGTTTGTTTATGAGTGTCTGTGTGTTTGTTTATAAGTGTCTGTGTGTTTGTTTATAAGTGTCTGTGTGTTTGTTTATGAGTGTCTGTGTGTTTGTTTATAGGTGTCTGTGTGTTTGTTTATGAGTGTCTGTGTGTTTGTTTATAAGTGTCTGTGTGTTTGTTTATGAGTGTCTGTGTGTTTGTTTATGAGTGTCCATGTGTTTGTTTATGAGTGTCTGTGTGTTTGTTTATGAGTGTCTGTGTGTTTGTTTATAAGTGTCTGTGTGTTTGTTTATGAGTGTCCATCTGTTTCTTTATGAGTGTCTGTGTGTTTGTTTATGAGTGTCCATGTGTTTGTTTATAAGTGTCTGTGTGTTTGTTTATGAGTGTCTGTGTGTTTGTTTATAAGTGTCTGTGTGTTTGTTTATAAGTGTCTGTGTGTTTGTTTATGAGTGTCTGTGTGTTTGTTTATAGGTGTCTGTGTGTTTGTTTATGAGTGTCTGTGTGTTTCTTTATGAGTGTCTGTGTGTTTGTTTATAAGTGTCTGTGTGTTTGTTTATGAGTGTCTGTGTGTTTGTTTATAGGTGTCTGTGTGTTTGTTTATGAGTGTCTGTGTGTTTCTTTATGAGTGTCTGTGTGTTTGTTAATAAGTGTCCGTGTGTTTGTTAATGAGTGTCTGTGTGTTTGTTTATAAGTGTCTGTGTGTTTGTTCATAAGTGTCTGTTAGAGACAGAGAGGGAAAAAGGGGTGGGGGTGGGAGTGGGAGGGAGCGGGTAAAGAAAGAACAAACGAACAAACTTTATTTTCAAAGGGTTAGGAACTAGGCTTGCAGGCCCGTCTATCATTCTACCCTGTTAGTCTTCCGCCTTTCAGACATTATTTGATTCACAGATCAAGTGATAGTAAACATTACCAATATCATCACAATATTCAATGGAATGTGCACGTTTTAAACTACAGTAAAATGTAGTAAAAGTAAAAAAAAAAAAGTAAAGATCCCTTTTCCCGCCTTTCGGCGCATCGGGCATATGGGCAGAGCGTCCCATATTTTTACAGACCATCAGCACTCTGTGGGTAATGTGGTCAGCATTACACCGGCTGTCTTTACTTTCCCAGGACAGCCCATCCTGGTAGCCATTTTAGGCTGGGTCGACCTGCGACGTCCCATACCACGACAAAAATCCACGCAGCCTGCAGTGGGTTTCGATCGCGGTATGCTGGCTCACGAGTCGGACTCGCAACGCCTTAGCCACGGACGCCGCCCAAAATGTAGTAACTGTAACAAATTTACTGAAAACGTGCGCTATTTGTAAAACAAATAATTTTTGGGTGGGGGAGAAAAAAAAGGGGGGGGGGGGGATATCTTCTATGAAGCGTTTAATCTGTACTCAGATAATATTCAAACAGCTTCCAGTTGTATGTATAGACTAATGGTATTTTTTTATTTGAGCTGCGGAGTATGCTAAACTTGTTTTGCATAAGTTAATACTAGGTTAAGGGATGTGTAATATGTTTAGAGAGAGCCAGAGAGGGGAAGTAAGGGAGCTAGAGAGGAAGGAAGAGAAGGAGAAGGAACCAGAGAACCAGGGAGAAGGATGGGCAAACAAAACAATCAGAAGAACATATTGATAGGTAAGTAAGCTGTTAGTAAAGACAAGTAGACAGGCGAAACATGATAAGAATAGGTCAAGCATGGCAAAACATGACAAGATAAACATGGCAGACATAGGAGGCAGACAGACATTCAGATAAAACAAAAAGTAACGCAAACATACAGAATGTCATATCTTCTAATACAGCTAAGACATTTGCCTTCTCTTATATTTATAACTTTAGTCATGTGATAAGAAGGAGAAAACTAGAGTACATCGTGACGGTAGGAAAGTAGGAGGGGGGAAGAGGCAGAAGGAGACCGAGAGAACAGATGCTTGACAGTCTGACATCATGGCAGAGTTGATTGAAAGTACACGAGACAGGAGGTTGTGGATAATCCATGACTACCAACGCCACACGGCATGGACTTTAAGAAGAAGATATGTGTTTCTATTCGTCAGCTCTCTTTTCATTCTAAGCCTCTCTAGAACTTCTGTATTGGGCAATAATTAACAAAAGCTTTTAGGAGAACATGCAGCCAAAACGACAGCACAAGTAGTGTAGTCAATTACACGTGCAGAGCTAACTATCTAAAACAGTCGCAAGCGCTCATTGTCAAAACTGAGCAAGGTAAATGAGTACAAAAAGTCAAGGTAAATGAGCACATAAAGTCAAGGTAAATGAGCACATAAAGTCAAGGTAAATGAGCACATAAGGTCAAGGTAAATGAGCACATAAAGTCAAGGTAAATGAGAACATAAAGTCAAGGTAAATGAGCACATAAAGTCAAGGTAAATGAGCACATAAAGTCAAGGTAAATGAGCACATAAAGCAAGGTAAATGAGTACATAAAGTCAAGGTAAATGAGCACATAAAGACAAGGTAAATAAGCACATAAAGTCAAGGTAAATGAGCATATAAAGTCAAGGTAAATAAGCACATAAAGTCAAGGTAAATGAGCACATCAAGTCAAGGTAAAGGTAAATAAGCACATAAAGTCAAGGTAAATGAGCACATAAAGTCAAGGTAAATAAGCACATAAAGTCAAGGTAAATGAGCACATAAAGTCAAGGTAAATGAGCACATAAAGTCAAGGTAAATGAGCACATAAAGTCAAGGTAAATGAGGACATAAAGTCAAGGTAAATGACACATAAAGTCAAGGTAAATGAGCACATAAAGTCAAGGTAAATGAATACATAAAGTCAAGGTAAATGATCACATAAGGTCAAGGTAAATGAGCACATAAGGTCAAAGTAAATGCAGTATCATAATCTCATGAAGTGAATTACTGCAACTTGTTCAACATTCTAGGACATCAGTGAAGATTGAA
Source organism: Candidula unifasciata (assembly GCA_905116865.2). Taxonomy (NCBI): domain Eukaryota; kingdom Metazoa; phylum Mollusca; class Gastropoda; order Stylommatophora; family Geomitridae; genus Candidula; species Candidula unifasciata. The sequence continues at coordinate 117,690 of CAJHNH020001688.1, forward strand.
CTTCACAATCTATGTTCTCTGCTGTCTGCACCTTTGGTGAGTGAATACAAGTATTAACAATTGTAAACATTATGTCTTTGCCGCTCATAGTAACACTTTTAAGATCGCTGTAGGGCAGGGTGGGGCAGGGTGTCTAGTGATTTGGGACCGCGTGACAAGTGCATTTGTTGTCAGCTATTCAGGTTAGGACGTTTATTTGCCTCTCCCTCCTCCCCCCCCCCCCCTCTTCCTCCACCTTTTGAGGTTAAATACCGTCACATCTATAACAAGGATTCGAACCCAGATCGTCAGCATAAGAACCCATCGTCTAACCACTGGAGCAACCAGTACGTACCAACTACCTATGAAAAAGGAGCACTTACTGGAAAGCCAAAAATGTGATGATAGTAATGGCGAGTCCAATAATTGACAGTATTAGGCCGATAATTGTCAAAACTGTTAAAGCTGTTTCGTGACCCTTGGAAATTGGGACTCTGTCACCATAGAAATCCTGAAATTATAACAATCAAAGTTCCTTAATCCATTTGACCTAATATTTTGGATACAAAATTAAGACTCCCATTTCTGTATCATCCTGAAAATTTGGTACTACGATTATCAGTAGACCAAATTGTACTGTAACTCCAAAACGTCTTTCTCCTGCTGTGCTTCCATATTTGAAAGTAGAATGAAGATAGCCAAGCATAAGACATGTTCTCCATTTATGTAATTGCCTTATTATCTCCCCTTGCTATGCTGTAGCTGCACTCTCCCACTCACACTAATGCAGACTTTAAAGCATCTGATTTCACCTCACATGTGAAAGTAAACAAATCGCAGCTCCGCCGAAAACAGACATAGCGTATTGCAGCTAAATAAATACAGTGGTCAAAGAATATGTAACCATATCTCTGCAGGTAGATAGATATCTATCCACCATGGTACTAATGGCAAGGTCTTTTTCTTCTTCTCAGCGTATAGCGGCTGTAAACTCTACCGCAGTTTTCTGGTTGTTCGTCTACTCCTGGACTTTTGTCTTCTTTCAGAACGTGGCTTTTGCATGCGAATCCGTTTTACAAATCTGACTTATTTTTCTGCAGACTGCTGATTCATCGATTCTGTCAGATGCACTCCGGCTTCAAAGAAGTCGAAAGATCAGCAATTGACCAACACTTCATAAAACATTAACGCAAAGCGACGTTCTTCTTCCCTTTTTTGTCTCCTCCTGCTTCTGCTACTTCTTCTGCTGCTACCTCTGCTGCTGCTACTTCTGCTGTTGCTACTTCTGCTACTTCTGCTGCTACTACTTCTGCTGCTGCTACTTCTGCTGCTGCTACTTCTGCTGCTACTACTTCTTCTTTCTACTTCTGTTGCTGATACTTCTCGACCTTTCTTCTCCCATTTTTACCCCAGCTCCTGTTGCTGCTGCTCCGTCTTCTTCTCCTGCTCCTGTTCCTCATTCTGCTCATCATCCTACTCCTGCTGGTCGTAATCCTGCTTCTGCAGCTCGCCCTCCTGCTAACTGCTGCTATCTTCTGCTCCTCCGTCCGTTGGTAAAGGCTTCATGAGCCCATCAGGGTAGGCCTATATTGCAACCGGAATGCACGGTGAGATGAGGCCACACCATGCTCGGCCCAGTTCTACAATCACCTACTTGGTCTCGTCTGCAACCTCTCACCGCGTGGATTTTTGGCTGTGCTGTGCTGGGATAAACCAGAATATAAACTTCCTGTCTGATGTGTCTAATGAACCACTTACCGTGAGAATAGCAAAGTTCGTCAAATGATCGCAAAGACAAACTGTCCTCCCATTAACAGTTCCATTGTAGACACAGCCAGCCGATGACCACTGGGCACTACCACCGGACTCCGTGTCCCAGAAAACACACTGGCTGGACTGGTCATCATTGACTGGTTCCTTTATGAGAACATTAGAAGTGCTTTAGCAAGTTCACGATTCAATGATATAGTTTGATTTCAAAGATTAGTGTGGAACAAATAAACACTGTGTTTCTCCGAGAAGAGACAGATCCTATATTACTTTTTGCTCTACAAGAGCACTAGGGCTCCATTATCAGGGATAATATTTTTGTGTACCACAATAATTCGTCCATTTATGTACTTGCAAAATCTCATTTAACATTTATATTACCATTAATAACCAAAAATCTCAATAATATCATTTATTTATATTCACTTATGTTTCTCATAGAGCATTCAGTATGTCAGTCTGTTTCTCATAGAGTATTTAGTATGTCAGTCTGTTTCTCATTAAGCATGCAGTATGTCACTCTGTTTCTCATAAAGCATTCAGTATGTAAGCCTGTTTCTCA
>CAJHNH020001688.1:125000-150075 GCA_905116865.2 Candidula unifasciata
AAAAAAATGAACTTCAAACTGGTAAACTTAACTATATGTCCTAAAGGAAAATCTAACTACACATGCTAGAGGTAAATCTAACTTCACTTGACAGAGAGGTAAATCTAACTTCACTTACTAGAGGTAAATCTAACTACACCTCCTAGAGGTAAATCTAACTACATCTTGTAGAGGTAAATCTAATTGCATGTCCTTTATGAAATATTACTGCACGTCCTTAAAGAAGATTTTACGAACGGCACAACTTGAAATTTGACTGCACGTCCTAGTGGATTATATAACTGCACACGATAATGGGAAATATACCTGTACACAGTACAGCAAGTTTTAACAGTACACTATTTTGGAAGCTTTAACAGCACGCTATACAGGAAGATTTAATAGTACGCTATACAGGAAGATTTAACAGTACGCCATACAGGAATATTTCACAGTACGCTATATAGGAAGATTTAACATTACGCTATTTTGGAAGATTTAACCATTCAGGAAGATTTAACATTACGCCATATAAGAAGCTTTAACAGAAGATTTACCAGTACGTTATACACTCTAATTTTCCTCATCCTTATATTGTAGGTTAACTCTCAAAGTACTATTATGATACGCAAAGCAAGTTTGTTGATTATTTTCTATGATTATGCCCCACGCCGATACTCTGTCACAGTACGTTAGCTAATACTATTTCCCAGTCATCATTCTTATTCTGCGACCACCCTTAAAAGGGCGATTGGCACATTGTTGTGTGGTTCACGGCTAGGCTACGACATCTCTACCTCCAACACGTCCTTCCAATCAGAGCAAATTCCTAATTAGTCGCTTTTTGCGACATGTTTACTGGGGCCCCACTTGGGAAAACCAAAATGACTCTGCCTCTTCTAGTTTTGATGACGAAGTGTTTCCTTCCTGGAGTAACAAAAGAGACCTTTACAGCACAGCATATACTCTCTAGGAAATTAAATCGTAAGTGAGAAAGGTAAACAGACCGTGACAACTAAACCAGTCAGCCTGAAGACACTATATTATCGCTGGCTTACTTTGAGAGTCTGGATCCTGGGTTCTGACAACGGTGCTGTCCAGCTAAAAGCCTGTCTGGCGCCAAAACCAATAATGACATCACTAGGGTCCTGAAGGTTCCACATCTCCATGGCAACGTTTGGGGTGACATAACGCATCCAGCTTTGGGCTCCCATTTCCGCTTTCTCCCCAAAAGTGTCTAGATCTGCGAGGAGTCTGAAAACAAGGAGTTAAAGTACGTTTTGATGGATGTAATTTGTTGTCAAACATGCAGTAATCGTATGAGACTCTATGAGTATGCTTCAGAAAATTGCAACACATGATGTGAATGAGTAGAAAAGCGCTCAGAAGTTGCATGTAACCTATATTTACTCCATCTAAACAATTGCGCATGCAAGAAAAAGTAACGATCGAGCTGAACAAATAACTAGTAATGCATGAGTGAATACGGGAAGAAGCATGGGCAAAGCTGATGTCAAAATGCTAATGAGGCTGGGCTGGTGGATAATGGCAAATCTGTTCTGCTAAGACGGCTGCGTGACCTGGTAGTAAAGCTTAGTGAAGCAAGTCTGTCCCGTCTTTGGGGTCCAGACATGACATACCAACTTGTCAGTGGAAACAGTCGACAGAGCAGTGTGAATAGGAATACCCAGTGTAATAACAATAACAAACATAACGTAATATACAGGCGACTGATAAAATTCAGCTGAACCTTGTTTCTCGACCCGAATTCACTCCGAAAGTTTGAAAAACAGAGATATAGTCAGTAATTAGTTCATTGTTCCACAACTGTACGGCATTTAGGCTGTAGTCAGTAATTACATCATTGTTCCACAACTGTACGGCATGTAGGCTGTAGTCAGTAATTATATCATTGTTCGACAACTGTACGGCATTTAGGCTGTAGTCAGTAATTACATCATTGTTCCACAACTGTACGGCATGTAGGCTGTAGTCAGTAATTAACTCATTGTTCCACAACTGTACGCCGTATAGGCTGTAGTCAGTAATTACATCATTCTTCCACAGCTGTACGGCATGTAGGCTGTAGTCAGTAATTACATCATTCTTCCACAGCTGTGCGGCATGTAGGCTGTAGTCAGTAATTACATCATTCTTCCACAGCTGTACCGCATGAAGGCTGTAGTCAGTAATTACCTTATTGTTCCACGTCTGTACGGCACGTAGGCTGTAGTCAGTAATTAACTTATTGCTTCACAACTGTACGGCATGTAGGTGTAGTCAGTAATTAGCTTATTGTTCCACAACTGTACACCAAAGAGGCTGTAGTCAGTAATTAACTTATTGCTCCACAACTGTGCGCCAAAGAGGCTGTAGTCAGGAATTAACTTATTGCTCCACAACTGTGCGCCAAAGAGGCTGTAGTCAGTAATTAGCTTATTGCTCCACAACTGTACATCAAAGAGGCTGTAGTCAGTAATTAACTCATTGTTCCACAGCTGTACGGCATGTAGGCTGTAGTCAGTAATTAACTCATTGTTCCACAGCTGTACGGCATGTAGGCTGTAGTCAGTAATAAACTCATTGTTCCACAACTGTACGCCGTATAGGCTGTAGTCAGTAATTACATCATTCTTCCACAGCTGTACGGCATGTAGGCTGTAGTCAGTAATTACATCATTCTTCCACAGCTGTGCGGCATGTAGGCTGTAGTCAGTAATTACATCATTCTTCCACAGCTGTACCGCATGAAGGCTGTAGTCAGTAATTACCTTATTGGTCCACGCCTGTACGGCACGTAGGCTGTAGTCAGTAATTAACTTATTGCTTCACAACTGTACGGCATGTAGGTGTAGTCAGTAATTAGCTTATTGTTCCACAACTGTACACCAAAGAGGCTGTAGTCAGTAATTAACTTATTGCTCCACAACTGTGCGCCAAAGAGGCTATAGTCAGGAATTAACTTATTGCTCCACAACTGTGCGCCAAAGAGGCTGTAGTCAGTAATTAGCTTATTGCTCCACAACTGTACACCAAAGAGGCTGTAGTCAGTAATTAACTTATTGCTCCACAACTGTGCGCCAAAGAGGCTGTAGTCAGTAATTAACTTATTGCTCCACAACTGTGCGCCAAAGAGGCTGTAGTCAGTAATTAACTTATTGCTCCACAACTGTGCGCTAGAGAGGCTGTAGTCAGTAATTAACTTATTGCTCCACAACTGTGCGCCAAAGAGGCTGTAGTCAGTAATTAACTTATTGTTCCACAACTGTACACCAAAGAGGCTGTAGTCAGTAATTAACTTATTGCTCCACAACTGTACGCCAAAGAGGCTGTAGTCAGTAATTAACTTATTGCTCCACAACTGTACACCAAAGAGGCTGTAGTCAGTAATTAACTTATTGTTCCACAACTGTACACCAAAGAGGCTGTAGTCAGTAATTAACTTATTGCTCCACAACTGTACACCAAAGAGGCTGTACACCAGTAATGTAGTCAGTAATTAACTTATTGTTCCACAACTGTACACCAAAGAGGCTGTAGTCAGTAATTAACTTATTGCTCCACAACTGTACGCCAAAGAGGCTGTAGTCAGTAATTAACTTATTGCTCCACAACTGTACACCAAAGAGGCTGTAGTCAGTAATTAACTTATTGTTCCATAATTGTAGGGCATATTAATAATATGGTAAAATCTCTTTATTTTAATAGACCAATCAGTATGCAGTGAGTGATCCACGAAATTTAAAATCGGTCTCCTTTCCTTCCTAGTACGTTTCCCGCTACCCTATAGGTTAGGTCGACTCTGGAACCATGTCGTGTTTAACACAGCTCTTGTTGGAAATGGAAATTCTGACCACACGACAGACAAGTCATAGTGTAAGCCACAGTGCCACAGCGTTTGGGAAAAGATTCGACCCCCAGACGTTTATAACGTGAAGCGACGCTCTATACTGCAGCACGAAATGCTCATTTGTGTTTCGTTGTGATCAAAGTGGAAAACATGTGGTTGCGCACGCGAGAACCAGTTGCCCTACATAAAGCAGACAAATGTCAGAGGTGCCCGAATCGCAGACAGCCCCGTCACTGCCATGTGTGAGACATTCCTGACTTGGCTTGGCAGCATCCGGCGGTTCTTAAACTATTCACATTTTATGTCACTATTGTTAGACGTTCCAGAACCTTCTCTACAAATTGTCAGTCTTATCCCCCCCCCCCGCCCCAAGCCACCCCCCCCCCCCGGACCCATGCACCCTCGACCCTCGCACCCTGGACCCACATATAAAAGTGCTCGTTTCGGTGTGCGTTTATACATTTCATATTATTTCTCCCAAATTGTGATACTTATCTGGTTTTCAACATAAACTATTACTATCATTATTATTACGCCCCTAAATACGGCTAAACCTGGTCTCCCCCACTTTAGCCTGTGTCCCTCTAGACAGTTTATGAGAGCAGGTAGAGTCCGCTACCAGGCACACACAAGCGCACGCACACAGGGCCACAAACGCATACACCAGCATACACACACTAGCACGCACCATCATATACACACACACACACTGACACACACACACACACACTGACACACACACACACTGACACTCACACACACATGTGCCGGAACATGGCGCTTTCCAGCCAGACACTACGTGAACAAAAGTTCTTTGGTTCAGTATTTGTTTATACGTATCGTTTATTTATTTATTTATTTTTATTTATTTATTTATCTATTTATACCTATCATTATGTATGTTATTACATAGTATTACATTTATTTTTGTATCATCATTTTTAGCATCATTATATTTACGTGTCTATACATATTACATTGTTTGTTTATACATATTATTTAATTTTGTGTGTGCTTACATGTATCAATTGGGGAGGGGGGGGGGGGGGGGGGGGGGGTTATGCACCGACACAAAGTTTGTTTCCTGCAACTCGCCTCAGAAATTGTGGCTTTTTTCGGCACCCTTGAGTACAAACAAACACTCACACACACGCATATATATATATATATATATATATATATATATATATATATATATATATATATATATATATATATATATATATATATATATACACACAGATATAAAATCATGAGTGTTAAAATGAACGTTGCGGTTAAACAGCCTTCATCAGCGTCAAACAACAGGAACAGTAAGTGGTGAATCAGAAACACATTTTATGAGAATGGTGAGAGGAAAAAAGGAAAACCAAATATTATTATTGTATCCACCCAGTGTATGATATGTTGTATCCACCCAGTGTATGATATGTTGTATCCACCCAGTTTATGATATGTTGTATCCACCCAGAGTATGATATGTTGTATCCACCCAGTGTATGATATGATATCCACCGGAGGCAACTGTTTTTTCAAACCCACCCTTGACCACACCGACCGGCAGTGTCTGTTCGTTTGGGAGTCAGCGAGAAATGTATCTGCTGGTACTGCTAGCTGAGTTGTGTGAAGCAATGGTGTACACTGACTGGGTCGTGAAATAGACAACTTGTCCTTGCACAGTGACTGCATCACATGTCTGATGGACTTGTTGGTGAAATAGATACAGACGGCTTGTGCCAACAGCTTGTACCAACAGCTTGTACCAACAGCTTGTACCAACAATTTGTACCAACAGCTTGTACCAACAGCTTGTACCAACAACTTGTACCAACAGCTTGTACCAACAGCTTGTACCAACAACTTGTCCTCGCACAGTGACTGCATTATATGTCTAATGGAGGCTCTCGTGCGGATTCGAAGGCCGTGAGTTCAAATAGAGACGGAGCCGGATCTCCCCCCGCCCCCGAATCCCCGGCCCCACAATGATCATGGCTGCCAAGCCAACATCCAGCCTTAAATGGGTACCAGATCAAAGTGCTAGGAGGTAAAGGCGGCCGACGTGATACTGACGCATCAGCCATCCAGTACCGATTGGTTTATAAATACAGATCTATTACTTTATTGCCTTTCCGCACCGGCCAGCGGGAGAAAATCTACCCATCATGCTACAGTGTCTCAGAACACAGCTGTGATTCGGTTGTGTTGTCAAGTACCTCCCGATTGGCATAGGCGATCATGCGTCTCTATATCTTGGTGCCGAAAATGGGGCAAAACAATTGTCGGATTATCGGTCCTGCTGTGAATGCTCCGGCTGTGGAGTTCTTCTATTATTGTGGCTAACATGCTTGCCACCTTGTTCCGTGTTCTTGGGTTCGAATTCCCATGCAGGCGGACGTTGAGAATACTGACTTGACTGTAAGTAGACTCAGCCTAAAACGGTTACCAGAAGACTGTCTCAAGAAGTAAAGGCAGCTAGTATGACTTTGACAGTCTCTACTGAGTGTTAATAGGTCTAGTAAATCTATGGGGTTAGGACTGGTGGAGGCAAGTCATATATGAGGTAATAATGGGTACAAGAAAAATGCGACCCTCCCTTCCCCCCCCCCCCCAAAAGGCTACCTGCCTCGGGTGCGACGATAGAAACAAATCATGGGTGGGGGGCGCTTGGTTTTCTTTACACATGTTTTTCTGGTGGTAAAATATGGTAGGGGGGAGGGGGTATTGGAGTCTAATCTTTGTTTGATAATAATGGCATTAATAATAATAAGATGCTGAATGGCAAATAATTTAACAATATAACTGAAATAAAATGACTCTAGAAGGAAATATATATATATGTGTGTGTGTGTGTGCTTTTTTGGGAGGGGGTGAGTGGTGGGGGGGGGGGGGGTGAGTGGTGGGGAGAGGGTCAAACTGATTCAGCCCCTAGAACTTCCATATCCCGCATAACGTGGACACCGCCTAGTGAGTGCCTAAAGTTCTACTGCAAGTTCACAACTAGCACCATATGCTGCATGCTCCTAAGCGTGAGAAAAGGCCCTTGGCTACTGTTTAAACTTTGTTGGGGGTCATATTCTAATTTACGTGATCCTATTCTTCTTGGTTTCCTTCTCCTCCTCTGTATTCTCCTTCGCTTATTCCTTCGGCTCCCCCTTCTTCTCCTTTCCCTCCTCCTCCTCATTATTATTATTATTATTATTATTATTATTATTATTATTATCATTATTATTATTATTTTTTTTTATCTGTCTCCTTCTTAGCGTTCCGCACCTCCGGTGGAAGGTTCTGGTTGTTCTTCTACTTCTGGACTTCGGTCTTGTTCCAGAGTTTGACTTTGGCATGTACACTCGTTTAACAGATTTGGCCTATTTAAGTGCAGACTGTTGGTTCGTCGCCTCACATGGATTCGAAGGAAACATTCTTAATAAGTCCACTTTTACGACAGAGAGGGTCGTCTGTCTCCCCACCCCCCCCCCCTTTTTTTCCCCCCAGACCCGCTCTCCAAATTGAAACACGAAAACTCACAGGAGCAGGTGACCTTATCAAATCCTCTGGTAAGCCATACAAATGAAATCTCCCTCCCCCAGTGACTTCCTTTTCGGGTGATGTTATCAAGGACGTTAGCGCCCTGCTAGTATAATCTCGTGCTTGTGTCGGGTATCTGGGACTGGTGCATGTTGCACCGATAATTTCGTTCTTCTTCAGAGACATAGCAGAGACAAGACCAGCCTCTGTTCGTAGATCCTGACATTTGCAACTGTCGCGTCTGCTGTACCCGGGGTAGTTCCCGCGGCGGCAGAATCTGGGTCAGTATCTACAGGTGTTTGTGATCATTGTTAGCTGCTCTCCATGGTATTGCTGAGTTGGCTTTCGGGTTTGTTTTTTTTTTTCTTTCTTTCTTCTGTCTGTCTTTCTTTTTCTTCATTTCTGTATAATGTCTTATGGGTGTTTTTCTTTATTCGTCTGGTATTTTTTTTTTAATTCTTAATTCTTCTTCCTTTCCCGCTTTCTTTCTGTCTTTCTATCTTTCTGTCTTTCTTTCTTTTCTCTTCTTTCTTTTCTTTCTGGATATTTTTTCTTTCTTTCTTCCTTTACTTTCGTTTTTGTCTGCCTGTCTGTCTGCGACTAGAACACCCATCGATAGTGAGATGACCCTGACAGGTTGGAGTCCACTCTTCCACAGGGCTAGCTAGATATCCTGCTAAAAGTCTCATAAGCCAGGTCTTTCACCAATCGCAAACAAGCAACATTTCCTGAATTATTGTATGCATCAGTGACTACTGGGAAACGACAGCAGGAGTTGCACATAAACTATACACTTTTCAAAATAAATGTCAAAGGAAAACCCTGCGAATATTTTGGACACACAAGATCACACACAAAGTACATAGGAGCACTAGCAAAATGTTCACATCTTACAAAAGGATGCAATGGATGATTGGACACGCTTGCAGAATGCCTCGTTACTTGATAGTTCTCCGGTGGACGGCAGATGGACAAAATGGGACAGTGCTGACCTAAGGAGACCTGGAGAGGGACAGTGGAAAGGGAAACAAATGCATGTAAAATAAGAGGGGATAGCACAGGCGGATAAGCAGCAGGGGAGATCACTTATGAATGCCTTATGTGTCAATACTTAGATCATCCATCCTACACATATGAACACATATTAAACACACACATATTACATGTGGGAGAAAATTTTTGAAAAGTTATAGAGGGTCCCCCCCCCCACCCCCACACCCCCCTCTCCCCCACCCTCCCCTTTTTGCTTAAAAAATTGTAAGAAAGCTAAGGTACATCTTTCCCCAACCTCTCATACCCACTACGTATAAAAGTTCCGTTATTAGATATTTAAACATATTTTGTTCTTTAAATATAATATTATATTCAACTCTCATTGGGTACATAATATTATAATTACTAAGCAGGTAAATAAGGCTCACCCCCACACCCCAATGTTTTCTTTCTGTCGGCACCCCTGATAGGCTGGTCTAGACAAATCTTAGCCTATAATAAAATATCCAGGAGGACCAAGGCTTGTAAAGAATCCTTTATTGTCTGTCTTGGGCAAAGTAGGTTGTACCCCACCAGGACATCCTACAGGCGATAAACACCCGGTGATACAAGGTGCCACAATGCGGATGAGGATCACACGTGAAGAGGTCTCGGAAACCACGTTCAACCATAAGGCTATATTTAGGACCCCCGGCAAAAGTCAGAGTGGGGCTTCGAAATAACCAACACTTGCATCCCTTAGCCTGTGCTCTCATTCATCGACTCCGTCAAAAGTAGATATTATTTTCACAACAAACTCGTCCTTCATTATTCTCGCCTAAAACTAGCCCAAAATTACGTATTCTTAAAGTGCTATTGCCTGGATGCAGACAACAAACACAGTTTTACACAAACTTTTTTTTCCAAGATTAACTTTTTAAAGAGGTTGGCGGTAAAATGTCCCGGGCCAAGGCAAATATTCAACATTGGCTTTGTCGCAGACGCTACGTCATAGCCATTTTTAGCCACTGAAGGTCAACTCTAGTGAACAGAGTTTTTGAGTTCACAAGAGTTCATTGGTTTTCCTAAAAAACTCAAGGATGCAGGCTCGTGAATTCTACCCCCTCACCCCTTCACCTTTTGTGAGTTTTGTGACCCTAAACTGGTGGTTGGGGGGGGGGGGGGAGGAGACGGAAAGACAAACTGTTTTTTTAAATCAAGCTTGTCGTAAAAGGCGACATTTTGAGGATCTAACGAAATCAGATGTATGGCCGAAAGTTGTAGGTATCGCAGACTAACTTTAAACCACAGCACAGCGTTCAACCGTCCTTTAAAGGCCCATCGCAGAATGCGAACACAATTAACTTACTTACAGCTGTGTATGTTGTTCTGTTGCGACTTTACAGAAGTTTATAATTTACGATGTTTAAACTTTTTTTTTTTTAACTACGTGGCAGAAGAATGGGGTGCACATGTTTTTGTTTTTTTTAAACGTTTCATATTTTGCACAATAAGTGCATTAATTTTTTAGTAGCGCTGTTGCTAAACCTAAATTGCGGCCAGCAAACCTTTCCTCCTGTGGCTCTGTTCCCTTCTTAATTTCCTATATCCATGCAATGCGATCCAAGGCATGCTTTCTCGTGTCCACACCACCAATCTTGGGCAGTATTGCAGAACTGTAGAGACCATCTATTGCTGTCCGAACTCCACAAAACTGTTCTGGAGCCCATGCACAGTGATAGAATATCTTCGTCCACATTTCTTGTGGAAAATTTTGGTATAAATAATTTTTATAGTAGTAAGAATTTACACCAAGGAGATGAATGGTCATAGACCACGATGGAGACCAAAAAGACGATGGAGAGATAATATCCAGACAGACCTGCAAACACTTGGTGTTACCAACTGGAAAGAAGAGGCTAACCAGAGAGATGAATGGAGGCGGGTGCTATCTGCAGCAATGAACCTCAAGGGATCGGAGTGCTGAAGAAGAAGGCTAACCAGAGAGATGAATGGAGGAGGGTGCTATCTGCAGCAATGAACCTCAAGGGATCGGAGTGCTGAAGAAGAAGAAGAACACAGTTATTTACGTTTTGTGCCCCACTGTTCCAGCGAAGACATTTTAGCATCTCCATGCAAATAATGCTTTCCTACAGACAAATTGAAATGCTTGGGTACAGCTACCGCAAATTGATTAACCATACGTCTTGTCATTGACAGTTTGCTGCAGGAATGGCATAGCATCACCATGAATACGAATCAGCTGACGCCACGTCATGAGAGCCAACAGTCTCATTTGTTGTTCAGATAGCGGATGAGCTTCTCAGAACTGGACTTTGCTCCATAGGTTGAGTCATTAAACTTTTAGGAATAAACACTTGAAAGACTAGTCACGTGATGAATCCCATGGTGACTGTCCCACAGGGCTGTCTGCGTTAAGTGCTCGTTTCCTCTGTTATAGATAGTGGTAGGCGACTTTAGTTTACACAGCTCATCTAACATCATGGAAAGTTAAATAATCGTATGCCGAATAGACAATGGCAAAACAGGTGTGTTTAACACAAAAAGGGTTCTTGTCTTTTAATTCACCGTATCGCGGGACTTAAAGATTTCGTAGGGAATTCCCGGGAAAGTCGAGTAAAACAGGGGTGTTAAGTTGTGAAATGAACACCTACTAACACCAACCTTAACGCTCCTAATATTATTGGAATTTCCTTGGAACTCCCTACAAAATATCGGAGTCCCCGAGATGGGGTGAAGAAAAGTATTCAAAGAAGTAAGGTACCATTTCCACACCACTGGTCCATGGGGCATATTATGCTTAACCCTAGCTGTATAGGCCTTCGGTACATGAGGAGTGAATAGATCACAATCACGCCGGCCGCCTTTCTTTCCCAGGATATCACTTCGCAACTGGTGGTTCCTGGACCATTTGAAGCAACTCACCACTGGCTTCCAGGCTAAAACTGGGCACTGTGTAATGACCTGTGAAGTAAAGGCGGCCGGCGTAATGTCAGCCATTCCCTACCGAGTGTCCACTGGTCCACACAGCATGTCCGAAAAGCACCGACTCTCAAGGTCCAACTGTTCTAGTTTAGGACATTCCTTTGTCTCCAGGAAAATTGCCTAGTTGGGTTTTTTATAATTCAGTGATCTTCTTTATATTCTTCACAAAAACGACATTTCCGCTACGAGAAAATGTTTCTTCAGCTTCTCTGTTTGTTGTCAATGTTCCTGTTTTGTTTACACGTGTAATATGTTATCAAAATTACGATTATATCTGATTACCATTCAGCATGTAATAATTATTTGTATTATTATTAGTAGTAGTAGTACTGTGCATGTAAATAAGTCTTAGCGCTTCTCTATATTTTTGTGTGTCGTCGCCCCTGAGGAAAATAATAATAAAAGGAATCTATGACACAAATATGTGAAAAATGCTGTTCTTGATGTATAAAGTTTGTGATGACTAATCAGTATTTACTGTTCGTACAGAATCTCTGCAAGGATTGTGTGAGGTGAAGTACCAACAGTTACTTGACCATAGTAAAATATTTCAGTCACCTTTACTATCTTTATACTTATCTTTATTTTACAAATAATTACCCAAATGTTTCCAGCGCTAACAATCATTTTGTTTTGTGTCAGAACAAGGTTCCCGGTGTTTAGAGATACCTCTGTGAGAATCCCTTAAGCCAAGTGTGTTTGCTCTATGTTCTTGTTCTTCGCGTTCACCGGCTTCAACTCCGGCAGAATGCTTTGGTAGTTTGTCCACTTGCTGAAATTTAGTCTTTTTCTAGACCCTAAGTTGGCATGCATATCCATTAGTAGATCTGGCTTTTTATGCAGACTGTTGGTTCCTTGCCTCTTAGGCCGAGTTCTAATTTGAAGGAGACGCATGATTAGTCGACTCTTACCACCTCCCTCTTAGAGAGTTAGTGGGTTACGACCTCCCTGTTAAAGAGTTAGTGGGTTACGACCTCCCTCTTAAAGAGTTAGTGGGTTACGGCCTCCCTCTTAAAGAGTTAGTGGGTTACGACCTGCCTCTTAAAGAGTTAGTGGGTTACGACTTCCCTCTTAAAGAGTTAGTGGGTTACGACCTGCCTCTTAGGGAGTTAGTGGGTTACGACCTCCCTCTTAAAGAGTTAGTGGGTTACGACATGCCTCTTAGGGAGTTAGTGGGTTACGACTTCCCTCTTAAAGAGTTAGTGGGTTACGACCTCCCTCTTAAAGAGTTAGTGGGTTACGACCTGCCTCTTAGGGAGTTAGTGGGTTACGACCTGCCTCTTAGGGAGTTAGTGGGTAACGACCTGCCTCTTAGGGAGCTAGTGGGTTATGACCTGCCTCTTAGGGAGTTAGTGGGTTACGACCTCCGTCTTAAAGAGTTAGTGGGTTACGACCTCCCTCTTAGGGAGTTAGTGGGTTACGACCTGCCTCTTCAAGAGTTAGTGGGTAACGACCTGCCTCTTAGGGAGTTAGTGGGTTACGACCTGCCTCTTAGGGAGTTAGTGGGTTACGACCTCCGTCTTAAAGAGTTAGTGGGTTACGACCTCCCTCTTAGGGAGTTAGTGGGTTACGACCTGCCTCTTAGGGAGTTAGTGGGTTACGACCTGCCTCTTAGGGAGTTAGTGGGTTACGACCTGCCTCTTAGGGAGTTAGTGGGTTACGACCTTCCTCTTAAAGAGTTAATGGGTTACGACCTGCCTCTTAGGGAGTTAGTGGGTCTGTTCTTGTTGTCCCATACAGTCGCCACCAGTAACCTACACAGTAAGCACTATCATCAATCATTTATCATTGTTTTTTATTCTCATGTCAGGCAAATAGAGAGGGTAAGCAATGCATTGATTGATGTAGTAATAGAAGAAAATACAAATAACTTCGTTCCTCTGAATTTGAAAGATATGATTCAACAGTTTGAAAGGGATGACCATGGAGACAACGTTACAGTGTTTTATGATAATGTGCAAAAACTTTAATACGGATGCTTGAAATAAATAGCCCAAGATGTTGGTGCAACCACCGATAGAATGTTGATGTTCCAGGCGGCTTGAAATAACTCAAGGTGTTGATGCAACCACCGATAGAATGTTTATGTTCCAGGCGGCTTGAAATAACTCAAGATGTTGATGCAACCACCGATAGAATGTTTATGTTCCAGGCGGCTTGAAATAACTCAAGATGTTGATACAACAACTGATAGAATGTTCATGTTTCAAGCGGCTTGAAATAACTCAAGATGTTGGTGCAACCACTGATAGAATGTTTATGTTCCAAGCGGCTTGAAATAACTCAAGACGTTGATGCAACCACTGATAGAATGTTTATGTTCCAAGCGGCTTGAAATAACTCAAGACGTTGATGCAACCACTGATAGAATGTTTATGTTCCAAGCGGCTTGAAATAACCCAAGATGTTGGTGAAACCACCGATAGAATGTTCATGTTCCAAGCGGCTTAAAATAACTCAAGATGTTGATGCAACCACTGATAGAATGTTCATGTTCCAAGCGGCTTGAAATAACCCAAGATGTTGGTGAAACCACCGATAGAATGTTCATGTTCCAAGCGGCTTCAAATAACTCAAGATGTTGATGCAACCACTGATAGAATGTTTATGTTCCAAGCGGCTTGAAATAATTCAAGATGTTAGTGCAACCACTGATAGAATGTTCATGTTCCAAGCGGCTTGAAATAACTCAAGATGTTAGTGCAATCACTGATAGAATGTTCATGTTCCAAGCGGCTTGAAATAACTCAAGATGTTAGTGGAACCACTGATAGAATGTTCATGTTTCAAGCGGCTTGAAATAACTCAAGATGTTGGTGCAACCACTGATAGAATGTTTATGTTCCAAGCGGCTTGAAATAACTCAAGACGTTGATGCAACCACTGAAAGAATGTTTATGTTCCAAGCGGCTTGAAATAACTCAAGACGTTGATGCAACCACTGATAGAATGTTTATGTTCCAAGCGGCTTGAAATAACCCAAGATGTTGGTGAAACCACCAATAGAATGTTTATGTTCCAAGCGGCTTGAAATAACTCAAGATGTTAGTGCAACCACTGATAGAATGTTCATGTTCCAAGCGGCTTGAAATAACTCAAGACGTTGATGCAACCACTGATAGAATGTTTATGTTCCAAGCGGCTTGAAATAACTCAAGATGTTGATGCAACCACTGATAGAATGTTTATGTTCCAAGCGGCTTGAAATAACTCAAGATGTTAGTGCAACCACTGATAGAATGTTTATGTTCCAAGCGGCTTGAAATAACTCAAGATGTTAGTGCAACCACTGATAGAATGTTTATGTTCCAAGCGGCTTGAAATAACTCAAGATGTTAGTGCAACCACTGATAGAATGTTCATGTTCCAAGCGGCTTGAAATAACTCAAGATGTTAGTGCAACCACTGATAGAATGTTCATGTTCCAAGCGGCTTGAAATAACTCAAGATGTTAGTGCAACCACTGATAGAATGTTTATGTTCCAAGCGGCTTGAAATAACTCAAGATGTTAGTGCAACCACTGATAGAATGTTTATGTTCCAGAATGCTTGAGTTTTATGACATGTGGGCAAAAAGTGGAAGCTTCTATCATATTTTTGACTGATAAAGCTGTGCCCATAAATCATTCAGAGGGATGTGATCAGTACGGCAGTCTGAAGAAATTGGTTTACACCTAGAAAAATCAAGTGGCATCGCGTGCGCACACACACACAGATACACACACAGATACACACACAGATCCACACAGATACACACACAGATACACACACAGATACACACACAGATACACACACGGATACACACACAGATACACACACATACACACACAGATACACACACAGATACACACACAGATACACACACATACACACAAAGTGGTGGGATTTTTAAAAACTGATTGAATAGTGACATGTGCTCTTGAATCGTGAAGGTAGCAAAGTTCTTCTTAGCCATTTCAGCACTCCAAGTTTCCGTAGAAAGACCATTTTCTTAAATCCATGCTCAGTGGACCAATCAGAGATACTGTCTTCGTGTTGTTTCGGTCAAGTCAATTTATGTTGTCAAATTTCATTTCAAACATTTCGCGTGCACACAATTTATGGACATTTGATTTAAAATAAAGACGTTCTGACACAAAAAAGGATCAGGTCATTAGAAAAATATACAAGGAACACAAGAGAAATGGAAATTGATGTTAGGTGAAGTGTCCTCATTTGGAAAGATCCAGATATGGCAACTATTCTCTAATGTGTCCTTGTATTTACTTCTTGATATGAGTGCCATTGAATGCACTAATAATGTGTCTATCATTCTGATAGAAGAGATCAAACTAACGCTCGTGCTTTTGGTTCTACCTAACGTTAAAGTAGAAAAGACAAACTCTAGGACGGCTTGCAAACTGCACAAATGTTACAACTGGGCTGTTGGTACAGATAATCCTGGGCTTGCTTGGGGGTGAGAGGGGGGCGGGGGTGCTCAAGGTGTATGACCCTCCAGGTTCTAGCAGCCATGTTTACAACATCGGAAGAGATCATATATGGAGAAGACACGCCACACCATGGGCAAGGTTTTCACTTTTAAACCTGACAAAGATACCAGAAAAAAATCACTAATCCACACAGAGAACTTTTATTCCTTGCACAGCTTTTATGGAAAAAAACAAACGATAGAAGTTTTTAGCCATTGCTGAACTGTGTCAAAAAACTGATTGTGTAACCATAACCATTATCATGTGCTGCCTGGGTAGCTGAGTGCACTGAAAACTGTGAATGTCACTCTAACCAGTCAAGTCAGGAGATAATAGACGAGGCGACAATAGGGATCTCAAACATCTATCCATTATACAACTAATCCCATTCACCTGCTGTCTTAAGTGTCTGGCAATAGGCTGTTAGTGTATTTTATCTTTACTTTGTAGGCTGAAAACTATGGATGTAACAAGGGCATTAGCATGGCTTGGTACTCAAAAGTTCACACACGTATGCTTTCTTAGTGACTCGATGAATGTGCTTTAAAAAATCCAAGCTGGATTTATCAGGCAAGAATGGATTGAAGCACTAAGCACTTCACGAATATCTGCCCTAACCTTAATCTTTATGCCAGGTGTTCAAGGGAACGAGCGTTTAGATTATCTTACTGAAGCTGCGGTTGCTATGGCTGGTCCAGTACTGTACACAAGTGATGTTATCAATGCCATGCGCTACACTTACCGTGACGACGAGCACGCCAAAGGGCATGACTCCGTATCCCTGACTAGACTGATGGACATAAGGGGGACAGCCTGGAGCTGCAAGAAATCAACATTTCACTAAGAGGACAAGAGGTTCCATTAACCAACACAGAACAGGCGTCATCAGTGGTTTTACACTTATGGAGCTTTTGAGGAGGAGATCGGAGCAACTATGGATCTGTCCGGAGTGCTGTGATGATAATCCTTTCTAACCACTAATCACTGAAAACTGCCCTGCGTTTTCCGAAAAAAAAAAAGCAAATATAGAGGTGGAATGCAATGTTGCATGAAGATGTATGCAAGTAGAAGATAAAGGTATTTAGGTAGAGTCATAGGGACAGGATGCTATAGACCGTGTTGCATGAAGATGTATGCAAGTAGAAGATAAAGGTATTGAGGTATTGCCAATGTTTGTTTTTTTTCGAACCCCCACCCTAGCTTTTGCCGGGGGCCCTAAATATAACAGGGCCTTAAATATGACCTAAAGGCTGTAAGGGGTTTCTGGGACCTTTCCACGGGTGATCCTCATCCGCATGGTAGCACTTTGTGTCACCTGGTGTTTATCACTTGAGTGATGTCCTAGTGGGGTACAATTTACTCACAAAACATTAAACTACCTGCGGCCTTACGTGAGTGTCTAGAAGACTGCATGCTTAACATTCCTGCCCTAAACCACAAAGCTGCTAAACAAACAGTCAGATATAAACAACGTGATTTTCCAGCGTTGTTTTCTCAATAAAATAATTGGAAGAAAAAAAGTGAAAATGTCATTATACCTCTGAAAGCATCATCCGCGTGTTGCTTTCTCTGTAACAACATGATGCTGGATTCAGAAACCCGATACCCCATTGGTGTTAAAAACAACAATACAAGTGAAGGTCCTTAGCGTTTGGTTAGTTACCCTTGAAGCCGTGGTGATGCAGCTGCTAGAAGCTTGCCAGCGGACCTGAAGGTCGTGAGGGTCTCAAAAATAACCTGAGCTCCCAGGTCGACCCAGCCTTGAATGGGTACTAAGTGGAGTCCTAGGAAATAACGACGACCGGTCGGATGTTGACCACATCATCTACCAAGTGCCGACTGGTCTATAAAATATAAATCTAGCCCTATGTGCCCAGTTCGACTGAAAGTAAGGGTCCTTTTACTTAGTAACTCCAACAACTACCCAAACCCGGCTGGCTGATTTCAGTCAACATTGCAATACTTTCGGGGAAATTGGGAGTGCACAAAACGTAACCAGGCAGTTACCGAATCGGCAAGATACTGGAGGCAAGGAAGTTTACTGTCTGCAGTATTTGTTTCAAGGATCACAGCCACTTCCTCGTCTGTCTGTACCTGCTGTTGATCAAGCAAGGTCTGGCTTGGGGTGTCTTCTGATTGGCAGCCTGGCGACAAGGTAGGTTACAGACCATATGTACGTAGTGATGTAGTGTAGCTAGGGTTCCACGAGTCAGAGGTAATTGTAACGTGATGGTTATAGGCATCTTCATTGATTGATGACACCGTACTTAGGGGTGCGATGAATCTAGGAGCCCCAAAAGGTTTTAGGGCCACTCCCGTCCCGCTCCCATGAAAATGTGTAAGGGTGCTTAGCGCCCACCCCACCCCAGTCTTACTCTCGCTTTTTGTGTTTTTTTTTTTATTTTAAATATAAGTTGGTTGTGTATCCTTTACAGGACGTTGCAGAACCAACCCCAACAGCCCCTGGCTGTTGTGTGGTTTTTCTAGGTAAATTAACGTCCAGTAGTTTGCCATTGCTTCCTGGACGGTCGGCTTTCTTGATACCCCTGTCGAAACCAACGCAAGGCGCGTGGCTCTCAGTTGGGATCGAACCCGGTATCCCGGCATTACGAAGCGTTCACATCGACTTAGCCACAGAGCCGACTCATTTTGAATATACGTATTTCTATTAAGCACATTTTGTTGACACTCTAGCCACGTAGACACTTTGCGGATTACTGGCGTGTGGTGTTAGTTCTATAGTGTCCTAGATCAACAGAGCTATACGATCATTATTACGCTGGCCTCCTTTACTTCCCAGAACACATCCTGATACTTATATTAGGCTATGCCAATCTCGAAGCTTCCGCCAGTTTTCAAAACAATTATTTTATATTGTGTTATTATTATGTCCTTGAAAATTTAAATTTAATTCCTTGGCAAAGCATCTTTTAATACTTTGTATCAGCACGCTTCGGCAATATCGTCCTCTTGGATTCAAACATAGCTTATGCTTTCCTTATAGTCTTGTAAAGAAATTCCGTCAAGACAAATTCTTCATTCTACTAGTGCGAATCAATACCGACGAATGTATTTGTATGTTTTTCTAGTTGTCGTTATTTTTGTTCATGTCATTGTTCATACTTCTTCTTCTTCTCCTTCTTCTTTATCCTTGTATGTATGTATGTATGTTGTTGTGTATGTACGTATGTGTGTATTTATTGTGTGTGTATGGGAGTGCGTATGTATGCATGTGTGTGGGTATGTATGTATCTATGTATGATGTTGTGTGTTTTTATGTATATGTGTGGTGTATGTATGCATGTGGCTGTGTGTGTATGTTGATGAGTATGTGTTTGTATGTATATGAGTGTGTGTGTATGTATATGAGTATGTTTGTGTATGTATGTATGTATGTTTGTGGGTATGTGAGTGTATATTTATATATGTGTGTGTTTGCGTATGTGTGTACATGAGTTTGTGTGTACAGGATGAGTGATTATGTCTGTGTGTGTTTGAGCTTCGATGAGGTACGAGGTGGAAGAGAAGAAGAAGTATGTTTAAGTTTATATAAAAATATGCACTGTGTTTTTATGATGTATGTATGTATGCATTATTCATTACATCTCCCCCCGACACTTCGATGAGGTAAAAGGTGGAAGAGAAAGAAGAAGAAGAGAAAGAAGAAGAAGAAGAAGAAGAAGAAGAAGAAGAAGAAGAAGAAGAAGTATGCATTATTTCACTACCTTTCTGTATATTTTAATGTAAACATAACATGCATTATTCATATCATGCAATTCCCGGACGGGAATATTTCCTAAACTAGTTTAGATAACACACACAAGTGCCGAAACAAACGCTCCATAAGGCAACAAGGCTTTGCCTTTTCCCCAAAATGTCTCTTAGTGGCTGCGATTCTTTTAAGCGTAAGGAAAACTCACACAACACCGGGCTAATATATTGTGCGGTGAATCCCCATATTTATTCACCGATACAAAATCTCATTGCAAAGAAAACTCTCCACTTAGGAATTTATGCAAAGTGGGACTGGAGTATGAATAGCATTTAATATTTGAGGGACAGAAAAGCTTTCGGGACATGATCCTCTCTCGAAGAATGGATGTTTGGGGTCGTAGCATTGTACACTCATATACTGGCGTAGTGGGCTGTCTGGCTGTTCGGGGTCAAGTTTATGATAACTGGGTGGTATATTTATTCTGCTTTCTTGCATACCGTATAGAAAGACATTTGGGAAGATAAATAAGTAGTGATACAGAAAGAAATAAGGGGCGGGGAGGGGGGGGGGGGGAGTGTTAGTTTGTGACACATTTGGTTCGTTTTAATCAGCTTGACTTTCAGTGAGTTTCTTAGTGTAAGTTGGATAAACAGGTGAGTTTCTTAGTGTAAGCTGGATAAACAGGTGAGTTTCTTAGTTTAAGCTGGATGAACGGGTGAGTTTCTTAGTTGGGTAAACAATTTGAGCGCGGTCGATATGTTGACTGGCAGAGATGCGTGGATGGGTAAATGAATGAATGCATAAATAGATGAATGGATAGATGGATGCTCGTGTGGATGCAGGGATGAATAGATCTATGGATTGATGGATGGGGGGGGGGCGGATAAATGAAGAGATGGATGGACGGACGGATGGATGGATAGACGGACAAATGGATGGATGGATGAATAGACGGACGGATGGAGGGATTTATGGATGGATGGAATAACGGTCGAACATAAAGATAGATAGTCAGACAGACTGATGGGTGGTCGAACTGATGGTCGGGCGGAGAGATAGGCGAAGGAAAGAAGACAGGTTCAAGTAGAAGACAGACAGACAGACAACGCGATTTTTGAAACCAAGAAACGATTCAGAAAGAGTTAATAGTGTCCACTGTAGGTGTGCTGTAAGAGGACAAACTGTCAACTGTATTCGTGGGACCAGACTTTGAATACAGTCTTGTGTCTTGGGAAACAACAGCTCGGCAACAATCGTAGAAACTATTGAGCCAGTAAATCAGGTGTCATCATGGCGTTGTAGTTTAGTCGTTGCAAAAGCGCTTCGCAGATCTGGGATGCTGAGTTCGATCCCAGCTGCAAGTGATTTGGCAGCAGAGCGCCTTGCGTCGATTACTACATTGATATCGAGAGACGACAGTTTGGTAGGCAGCGTCAAACTACCACCGAACGTAAAAGTGTCAGTCGAAATCACAAACATAAAGAATTGCCAGGGTTGCGTCTGTAGCATCCTGTAGAGACTTGCCACGGACACGCCCAGAAGGGAGGTTGATTACAGTGTGTTGGCAACACAATAACCGGAGGCCTGAAGACAACGCACGGAGTCCTACTGGAGGGGATCACGAGTCTACAGCCAATGACGAACAGAGAAACAACAGAGTTTTTACACATGCACCAGACGTCTGATGTTCTCGGGACAAGCGACACGACTGTCTACACGTGTAAACAGAAAGATCACGACAAAACCTATTGGTGTAGTCAAACTAATCTGCGGTGCTAGTGTTTCTAACTAGATGACATCAACACCTGTCTAAAATGATTGAAACATACCTATTATTGGGAAAATCGAATACCCTGATTAAATAATTATAATCAGTCAGCAAGGCCTTTACAGAACGTCGCTCTCTTCACGGCACGCCTGAAAGTATTTCTTTCACTAGCAAGCTCTTCGGCCCCTTGTGCTTTCAATGCCAATGCATCTTTAATGTTTTGTATCCATCTTCGCGGTGGTCGACCCCTGGCTCGCCTTCCACAAATTGCACCTTCCATCACCGTCTTTTCCAAGCCAACATTATGATTAAATCAACAAACAAACAAAAAACCAAAAAAAAAAAAAAAAACCCCCAAAAAAAAAAAAAAAGTACAAATTAGGATTAAATCAGAAAAAGTAAAAACTACATAGAATCTTAGACATGTAGTCCATATAAAGGTGTATTGGTAACTGAAAATCGATGTGAAAGAATGCATTTGAATCGACAACATTAGAGCAAAGTGGCAACTAACAATTTTTAGAGGTATGTTCTTAAAAACTGAAACAGAAATATTGATAGAGACAATTGAAAAGAAATAAAATGCGTCTTTTGTCTCCATTATCCCCCTTATTTTTTAAACTGATGGATCGAGAAAAATATCATAAGACGACAGTATCCTCAAAATAAGTTTTCCTCCTGTTTTAGTTGCACTCCAAGTCTGGACAATAATGCGGAAAGGGTGGTTTGTGAGAACAAACTTAACAACGGCAATTAGAAAGATATACGGTAACAAATAATATACAATAATAAAGGGAGAATCAGCGGGTCGGCAAGTAGAATGACAGGATCCGGGAAATAACATATAAATGCATATCAATCCCTATTTATTTCAAGCAGGTGAACGAATCCTATAGTAATAAGTAAACGGCTTTCGATCAGGGATTTTTTCAATTATTTCGCCCCGTCACGGGGACTCTGAGATTTCGTGGAAAGTTTCCGGAACGTCAAATAGTATAGGGGTGTTACAATGTGAAGTGAATACCGACATACACTAACCCTATTCCTCCCCACCCCCCCCCCCCCCTCTCCGCCAACCATAATAATGGACTTTCCTGGAAATGCCTACGAAATCTCGGAGTCCCCGAGATGGGGTGAAATAAACTAAAAGAACATAATCATAAACTTCGTCGTTCTGTTCATATATATATATACACACACACACACACACACACACACACACACACACACACACAGAGAGAGATGCTTCTCAGATATAACAAATGTCAAATAACAATATGTACTTTAGCCGTTGTGTATGTCGGCAGTGAAACAAAACACTTTACGTTAATTGAAAACACACACACACACGCAATCACCCACGCACGCACGCAATCACACACATGCACACACACAGACACACACACTTACACACACGTCAGTGAATGGTCTGCCTTTGAGATGTCAAAGTTAGATCTCCCCATATCCTAGCTCGTGGTATTAATGAATCATGACCACCAGTTCTCTTCCTTGCCAGTTATGTGAAACAGACAATTCAATAACAAAGCAAATTAATTTGCCAATATATTGCGCGGTTTTTTTCCCCCTCCCTTACATTAAACTTTGATGCATCAGAGCCATTCTAGTCGCAAAAACTGTCTGCGATTGCTTTTAATATTGTTACTATTATACTAAAGATAAAAATTAGAATTTTGAAAGCAGGCTACATACGGATGCGAGTCGTGGACTATCTCTCAGTCCTTAAGAAAGAGAATAGGGGCTTTTGAGCTGAAATGCTATAGAAAGATTCTCAGAATATCTTGGACAAAGAAGAGGAGAAATACTGACATCTTAAAAGATCTGAACATCAAGAAAGATTGGCAAATAAACAGCATCCTTTCTGGAAAGCTGAAATATTTTGGTCATATCAAGCGCCACAACGGATTGGAAAAAACTATAGCAGAATGCATGGTACCAGGAAGGAGGGGCAGGGGCCGACCGACACGTAGATGGGCACAGGATATAAGTGACTCCTTGAGTATGAAAGTACATGAGGCGGGAGAACTTTCAGGCAGACTGTGATAAGAGCGACGTTCTGCAAAGGACCTGCTACTTGATGATGATGACGATTACTAATATTACTATTACTAGCGTCAGCAGAATTCCTAGTCCGCGGCAGATTAGGTTGAATGGTATTTGTCTGAAGCAAGTTGAACAGTTTAAATATCTAAGAAGTATATTCCCAGAGGACAGGAGAATAGATTGGGAAATAGAAACAAAATGCCAACGAGCCATTTCACTGATATACCAACTGACACCGTTATTAAGACATCCAAAGATATGTGTAAACGCCAAGAAACAGATAATAAACAGCACATTCATACTAACACTGTGCTACCAGTGTCAAACATGGATATCATCAAAGGCTAACCTTCGTAAAATTAACACCCGTGAAATTAAAAGCCTGAGAAAAGCCGCAAACTTCACCATCTTAGACAAAGTTAACAATGATACTATCAAACAGACTGTAGGAACAACAACAGGCAGCACATTCATTGAGAAACAGAAGATCGAATGGTTTGGTAATCTAGTAAGAATGCAGCCAGAACAACTACCATCACTGGCACTACACATGAAAAGATCTAATGTGAAACAAGAGGTCGTCCTAGGAGAAGATGGGCTGATGACATTAAAGACCTTCTGCGTGACACGGAATGACAATATTTATTATTACTAATCAAACAATGGATCGCAAACTGGATATTCCCATGACACTTAAGGCAGAAGTGGAAATTGTTGTTGATGACGACGACGATGATGACTATTACTACTGTTACTGTTATTGTTACTGTTATTACTATTACTTGTGCTGAAAGCTGACACAGAACCACGGTCTTTGTCTGCAAGCAGGGGCGCCGGGACACAGTGGACTAGACACACTAAAGACTCCTCCCCCATCACCGACAAATTATAAGGGAACTAAATCAATGAATGAATGAATAACTCCAATCCTGTACTCGGGATATTTTCACACGTGCTTCGTTGCCCTCTACAGTAATCAATGAAGTTGACATGCTAAAGGAACCATTTGTAATACAAGTAAGAGTCGACCCATGTCTCCCACTTTCCTCTTGCTGATCTACTCATCTCCCCACCCCCATGTTGATCCTCTACTCATCTCTCCCCCCCCCCCATGCTGATCCTCTACTCATCTCTCTCTCCCCCCCCATGTTGATCCTCTACTCATCTCTCCCCCCCCCCATGCTGATCCTCTACTCATCTCTCTCCCCCCCCCCCATGCTGATCCTCTACTCATCTCTCCCCCCCCCCCATGTTGATCCTCTACTCATCTCTCCCCCCCCCCCCATGCTGATCCTCTACTCATCTCTCTCCCCCCCCCATGTTGATCCTCTACTCATCTCCCCCCCCCCATGTTGATCCTCTACTCATCTCTCCCCCCCCCCTATGTTGATCCTCTACTCATCTCTCCCCCCCCCCCCCATGTTGATCCTCTATTCATCTCCCCCCCCCATGCTGATCCTCTACTCATCTCCCCCCCCCATGTTGATCCTCTACTCATCTCCCCCCCCATGCTGATCCTCTACTCATCTCCCCCCCCCATGTTGATCCTCTACCCATCTCTCCCCCCCCCCATGTTGATCCTCTACTCATCTCTTCCTCTCCTCCCCCCCCCTATGCTGATCCTCTACTCATCTCTCCCCCCCCCATGCTGATCCTCTACTCATCTCTCCCCCCCCCATGCTGATCCTCTACTCATCTCCCCCCCCCATGTTGATACTCTATTCATCTCC
>CAJHNH020001688.1:150092-210092 GCA_905116865.2 Candidula unifasciata
TGTTAGGCCCTCTACCAATTCCCCCCCCCCCAAGGGTTAAGTTTACCCCCACCCCCGGTTAAATAAAGAGATTAACCATGTATTGGCGTTCTCGTTTTGAGTATTTGTCGACACGTGGCATTTATATGTGCCATTTCGTACATTATTGTTTTGCACTTAAACGAGGCTTGTTCTCCATTATATTCCTTCACCCTATAGAACAGTGTAAAATACTGCCCCCACCCCCTTCCCCAACCCCCTCAATGTTTTCTTTGATCGGCCGCCCTGCCATGGAAACTACCTTCACCATCTACTGTTAACATGAAAAAGGCCCTGTGCGACCGCTAAAAACCGTACTCCATAACGCTTATGTGGGCACCGGAAACACACACAGCACCACTTCCTAACTCCTCGGCACCAACCACCCCTTCCCGCCCCGTCTACTTCCGACGAAGTTTCCTTTCCCAGAATACCACGGACATGAACGTCATATACGCCAATTGTTGACAGGAAGCAGGTGTGGTATTTTGTCTGCTGGTGTGCAGACTGTCGGCTCCAGCAACAGCCAAAACATGCAAACATGGCACCTCGAATATGCCTGTATACATACACACACGTGCGGCCAGCACTTACCGCACCGCCTGTTGCCGACTGTTTGCGCACTTTCACTGTAAGTGCGTCTAAGTCTCTGTTGCACATTAAAGTCGCCTTGGTTACTGGCTCCCTCATGAACGAAAAACGATTACATAATGAGGCTGAAGTGTTTCTATTTGATCATACAGAAGCAGGAAATGTAAATGTAAAGTAGATGTAACGTGAACGTAATCTAGAAGTAATACAGAAATAATGTCCCAAAAATGAAACCCTAAGACGAATGTTGATGAGAGAGGCCAAAGCTGCTGGACTTGATTCCATTCATGATGACCTGATTGCACAGAATAGAGTGGAATGGAGGAGGAGACTGTGAGCTCTGTGTCACACATAATAGCAGAATGGTGGATGAATGAACGAATGAATGAATGATATAACGAATGAATGTACGAATAAGTGAATGAATTTAGGAGAAATCTAAAAGTAATTCAATTGGGAGTCCAGATGGGGAGTCTGACCTGGCCCGGTGGTCAGTGATCGTTTCAGTTTAAAACTGACTTACAATTTTCTGACGGGGTGGAGAGGCACTCCCGATACCTGCCCCCCCCCCCCCAAGTTTCCGCGTCCAAGGTTCCTGCGTCCCCGGTTCCAGGGCCCCACGTTTCCGCGTCCCACGTTCCCGCGACCCAGGTTCCTGCGTCCCAGGTTCCCACGTCCCTGGTTTGTATCTATTTCATTTTTAAGTTGTTTCGTTAAAAGTTGCGAACAATTATAAACCTAGATTTTTAACCATTGCAGTCAAAGACAATCGAGACAGCACATATAATTAAATATATTGGAAAACAAAGACGGGAATGGTTTGGCCAAGTAATGAGAATGAATCCAATGTGCTAGAAACCAGAGGATACAATATGAAACTTGAAACACCAAGGAGAAGATCGATTAAAGGAATCTGTGATACTCTGAGACTCCACAAATTCCCAGGATACAGAGCACCCGAGCATGCCCCAGATGGGAAACCGATAATCTGCTAACCTGCGATGCCTAGCAGCACAAAGAAGAATGGAGACAAAAGAAGGAAGTCGCAGACTGAAGTCACTAAAATACTTCCGTTCCTAAAGTTCGTAATAAATCAAAACAACAACCCGGAGTCTGCGGGACTTAACACAACTATGGAACAAAAGTAATGAAAGTAACTAGATATAACATGAACAAATATTGCAGATCAGAAAGTTAGAAGATGGTCAGAAATATACACCTCGCATATTTTAATCGCCGCAGTGATGCTGACAACGTCACTGACCAGGTGCCGATTGGTCTATAAGATATAGGTATGGCCCTATGTGCCTAATACGCCTAGGCGTGTGGCAAAAAGTCACTTGGGGGCGTCATGCACTTGGGGGTGTTGCATGGTATATAAAGAGTTTATCGTTGTCTTTTTCTTCTTTTTCTTTTTCTTTTTCTTCTTCTTCTTCTTCTTCTTCTTCTTCTTCTTCTTCTTCTTCTTCTTCTTCTTCTTCTTCTTCTTCTTCTTCTTCTTCTTCTTCT
This sequence comes from Candidula unifasciata, assembly GCA_905116865.2. Lineage (NCBI taxonomy): Eukaryota > Metazoa > Mollusca > Gastropoda > Stylommatophora > Geomitridae > Candidula > Candidula unifasciata. The sequence goes on from CAJHNH020001688.1 coordinate 152,211, forward strand.
TCTTCTTCTTCTTCTTCTTCTTCTTCCTCCTCTTCTTCTTCATCATCATCAGCTTCTTCATATTTTGTTGTTTCCAGCATTTCAGCTCAGCAAACTGCAACATGCTTGTTAGGAGTCAGTGCATCTGTCTCCAACCCCCCCCCCCCCCCCCCCCCCTTCTTGAATGAGTCCGGAAACCCACAAGGAGAACTTTAAAGTCATAAGGCGTAGACGTTGACGAAAAATTAAAACAAAACAAAAATGTTCCTATTTATCGAAACATCATGCATAAATCAGAAAACCGATGTTGTGTCTTTTCTATCATTGATGATATCAAGTCTGCACATGTGCCGGCCGTGAGAAAAACCCGGACTGGACGTTTTTACAGCAGAATGAAACTCTGAAAATATTGCTGCACTAACTGCCGCCTGGCATTTCATGTAATTACATCCTTGAAGCGGAGACTTCCTCTCTCCCTGCAGCGAGTCGAGATGACCTGCCAAGTCTCGCCCTGGCTGCATGCAAGTTGAGATAGCACCTGGTTATTGCCGTTTCAGCTTCGGTGCGCAGTGCCCTTAGAGAGTACAAGCCCTGGTATCGTGGCATGCAACACTGGGGTCGAGGAGATCCCGTCTCATAGTAATCCTGGCGCATTGTGAAGATAACGATGAGGCCAGTCAGGGGCGCTAGAAGCGTGCGGCTCAGACCCCCTTGAGGCCTCCCACAATGAGGGATGAGCCTTCAATGAAAGTGTGCAACGGCTCTAAGTATAGATATATATAGTGCTTCTCATTGTGTGTATTTGTTCATACATGTTATTTTTCCCCCCAGATATTTTTAATATGTATTTGCCATTCAGTACATTAATCTTAGTATTATTATTATTATTGCGAATTTAAAACAAGACTTCTGTTCCCTGTCAAATTATTAAGGAGCTGAGGCTTCCGCCAACCAATGTTTTCTTTGTTGGATCCTAGATCATCCTCTGACGCATGTCCCTCCGCCCACATCAACATTATCTTTGTTGTTTCTCTGCTGATCCCTAGATCTTCCCCTGACCCATCTCCCTCCGCCCAAATCAACGTTATCTTTGTTGTTTCTCTGCTCATCACTATATCCTCCACACCTCCCTACTCCCCTTTCCTACCTCCCGCCCCGCCTTAGAAACTTTCTGGTCAAGAAATGGGGAAAAGGGGGGGGGGGGGGGAGAGAGACACGTGCGTTAAGGTAAATACTAACTGTTCTCGTACCACATTGATTATACCTGTGTAACTCTTTATCCCATACGTACCTGTGTAACTCTTTATCCCATACGTACCTGTGTAAATCTTTCTCCCATAAGTACCTGTGTAACTCTTTCTCCCATAAGTACCTGTGTAAATCTTTCTCCCATAGGTACCTGTGTAACTCTTTCTCCCATATGTACCTGTGTAACTCTTTCTCCCATAAGTACCTGTGTAACTCTTTCTCCCATATGTACCTGTGTAACTCTTTCTCCCATACGTACCTGTGTAACTCTTTCTCCCATACGTACCTGTGTAACTCTTTCTCCCATACGTATCTCTGTAACTCTCCCATATGTACCTGTGTAACTCTCCCATACGTACCTGTGTAACTCTTTCTCCCATACGTACCTCTGTAACTCTCCTATATGTACCTGTGTAACTCTTTCTCCCATACGTACCTGTGTAACTCTTTCTCCCATACGTACCTCTGTAACTCTCCCATATGTACCTGTGTAACTCTCCCATATGTACCTGCTTGCCGGATCCACTTTTAGTTACACGTTCACACATTCTTACACATGTTATTTCATCTCATCTTGTCACTGGTGTTGCATTCATTGTTAGACCTTCTTTGTTTTCCCATAGCTATCACCTTTGTGCACCCCGCCCCCTTTTTCACACCTACCCCCTTCAACCTCCTCTAGGTAACGTTGTCATGCTGTATCGACGCGTGCCACATTTTTTTACATTCAGTTTATTTGTTTTTATGATCTACTACATAGTTGAGAGCCGCATTGATGACCTCCACCTCCATTCTCACACCTGATCTTGTAGATCTTTGATCCCAATGAACAGAGCCATCTTACAGTTTGTTTTAAAGTCAAATATAAGTCATCCAAAAAGTTAAAGAAATCTCATAAATCTGCCTAGTAAATGCACTAGAAGCAAAGCAGCAGGGGTACCTTGTAATGGAGGAAAGGAGAAGAGATAAATATAAACGATAATATGGAAATCTACTCCTTGAAATCTCCTCGACTCCGAACCAACAAGAGCTCTAAACAATGTCACGTAGCAAGTGGAAGCCACAACCCAACCTACAGCTGCCTCAGTAACAAGAAAGAAAAAGAGAAAAAGTTCGTTTAGGCGGGGGAGAGATCAAAAATATCTCACCCTGACAAAAAATCTTTTGTGTAAAGTCTAGGTCAGCCAAGCCACAAATAAACTAAACTAGGCACATTAACTACAAGTCCTAAGCTGAACGGAAAACAGCTGGAACTATGATTACTACATTGAACACCTGTTTATTTTACTCAACATAACATCAGCGTGGTTAACAAATAACGACAATAACAACAACAAACGTGCTCGACCAGAGTCTAAAGCGATCATCATTTCCAGCTAACACTGAAATATAACAACATACGCTCAGCGAGAATACCTCAACCATGGCAAAAACATGTTTAACATGTACGTTAAGTTTCAACATGCCAACAAATCACGTCTAGCGACCTGCCATCAAACTATCTCCTAACGAGAATACACAATGAAAATCAATTCTAAAACCTTCCAACCAAAGAAACGTACCCTTATCGCGAACACGAGCCAGTCTAGCGTCGCCCAGCCGGTCCGATCTAACACACCTGAGCGGCGAGACCAAGTCCAGTCAACAACAGCAGACAGGGCGCTTTGACCTAACCGACTGACCAGAGCAAACGCCAAGATATAAAACCAAATATTTAGTGTCCCTCGTTTTATACTCCGTGGGCATATTTTGTTTTTAAAGTTAATATCTGTTTTGATCATTTCGTTGTCATTTTTAAGCCAGATTAAATCAAATCGTTGAGCTGCTAAACAGTAAGTTTTTCAGCCCATTACATAAAGAAATTAATGAGAAAACGTGGGAACATAAACCAAGTAAAGCGTGAAGAGCCGGCGTTAGTGAAGCGAGCTCTGGGAAACGTTTGTTGCCAGGAACTATTTTCTCAAACTTGTGTCTTCTTCTCATCTTGATTCTCTTGTACCTTGCGGTGTGAAGGTCAAGTATCAGGTGCCGGAAAGTGCCCGTTTGTGCACTTCGTAAATTGGGATTCCCAGGGACATTGTAATTTCCTATGTCAATCATCCTCTTTATTGCTTGCTGTAGTATTGTGTCTCCTGACAACCGCATTACATGGCCAAACCGTTTCACCTGTTGTCTTCTAATGAAATCCAGAGCTGCCGTAATCCCTCATTTCCTTTGGATTTCATCGTTTCTGGTCCTATCTTTTCTTGTTATACTGAGAGCCCTTCACAGGAATCTCTTTTCTTCTTCTTCTTCTTCTTCTTTTGTCAAAATCTGCTTGTGCCGCTAGGCGTCGCAGTCTATCAGATGATCGGCAACCGAGCCAGGGCGCGCTCAGTCGCTTCATATGCCGTGATGTTATGAAGTCTCAAGTTGTCCGTGACTCCTTCAATCCATCTTCTTCTTGGTCTTCCCCTGCCTCTTGTTGTTTCGATTTTCATGTTGTACGCTCTTGATGCTGGCATCGTTGGTTCCATTCTCATTAGGTGACCAAACCATTTCAGTTCTTTTAAAAAAATTTGTCTCTATGTCTCTCATTGTCCAGACATGGCACTGATAACACAGGGTTGGCAAGACGATTGTGTCACACTCTTCTGGTTTTTACTGAGACATGTTTGTTTCTTTGTACTGTTGTCATTTGCCCAATGAGTTGGTTTTCTTTGTTTCATCTCTCATAAATCTCACATGTTTTTCCAGCTGATGATATTATGCTTGCTAATTTTTGAAGTTCTTTGCTTGTTTCAGAGGGTTTTATTGATTGTTTTATATTCTTTGGCCATGGTAATGATCTCTGTTTTGTTGGCGTTAATTTTGCACATTTAGTTTAACAAATTGATATTGTCTTGCAGTTCATCTTTAGATCATCTTCTCCACGGTGTATTACAGTCCTTGTTCTTTTTTTGGTTTTTGTTTAACAGATGTTATCAATGTCAGTCGGCTCTGTGGCTTCATCGATGCGAACGCTTCCTAATGCCTTGCATTGGTTTCGACAGTGGTAGAAGGAGAGCCGACCGTCCAGCAGCAATGGCAATTTACCGGACGTACATTTGCCTAGAAAAATCACACAACAGCCATATGCTGTTGGGGTTGGTTCTGCAACGTCCTGTAAAGGATACGCAACTAACCTAACCTATCAATGTAAATTATGAAGAGAAGGGCAGACAGGAAGACACAGCCAAGCCAAACTCCAGATTTTATAGTGAACGGTTCAGTTTCCTCCGTTTGTCCTAACAGTACACTGACTGTTGTGTTCACGCCGTAACTTTATACACGTTTTTATATATGCTTATTAAATGCGTGTCTACGCAATAACTGTTCAAGATTCCCCATAGTTTGATCCCATCATTTCCCATCATCTGTCAAATGATTTTTCTTGGTCGACAAGAAAATTCGTTAAATTCAATTGATTTATGTATGTTGTCTGAGAGCAAAAGTGGCATCTGTGCATCCCATGTTTGACTTCACACACTCCTGTTATTTATGCAAGTATCCAAAAAGTGTTCCATTGGCGGCCATTTTCAAATAGAATAGTGGTATCTGCGTCCAAATCGCTAGGTTCTTTGAGCTCTTTATGGCCAAGTGTTTAAAAGAATTGTAAAAGACACTTCTGGTGCTATTATGCACATGCTTACAGAGAAAATGAGCTTATTCCACCCCCCCCCTCCCCACCTTTTTTTTCAAACAACACTCCCTCCATCATCATCATCATCATCATCATCATCAGTTCTCGTTATGCCTAGTGGCACATGAGGCTTCAGAGAGGACTTTCCATGCTTTCCTGTCCTGTGCAATCTTCAATGCAGTTTTCCATGTCAAAGATGCCGCACTCAGGTCACTTTCCATCGTTCGTCTCCATGTTGTTTTTGGGCGCCCCTGTTTTCTCTTTCCCTCTGGTGTCCATGTGAGAGCTGTTTTGGCAGGTATAACAGAAGTCATTCTCATAACGTGGCCAAGCCATTTCCATCTTCTCTTGGTAATCATACTGTCTAAAGTTTCTTGGTTTGTGGTTTGAAGTAGTTTAGTGTTTGAGATTGTATCTGGCCAGAAAATTTTGATAATTCTACGTAGACACGTGTGGTGGAAGGTGGACAGCTTGTGTGCATCCTTTTTGGTAAAAATTTATTTATTTTTAAAAAAATTTATTTATCCCCCTCCCCTTTCAACACACACGTATGCACTCCCTCCATACCACAGGCAAAAGATTAGAAGGAAAACAAGGTGGTTGGGAAAGGGGGTGGGGGGTTAAGACTTTTTCATCTCCCCAGTGGCATTCTAACACACAACTACAGGAGTTGAGCACGATCCACGGAATGGGAAGACTGGATACAGGGGGTGGGAAAAGGGGGGGGGGGGGTTGAGCACGATCCTTGAGACGGAAAGACTGGATACAGATGGTCCAGGTTGTGAGGACATAAGAGTTAACCAACGTCGAGAGCGACATGGACCTTGGTCTCGTTATAGACCATTTAGGTCGAGGACTTATTTATCATACTTCATTCGGCGGCTGGGTGACAGCTTGCCGGTTGTCGTTCGCCGGCGTGTATTACGTAATGATTATATTTGAGTTGTGTGTGTCTTTTTGTGTGCGTATCTCTGTGTGTATGTGTGTGTTTATATATTTAAATGGTCTTTATTTCAACAAAATATCCCATAACAATAAAGTCTAACTAACTCTCTATAAAGGCTTTGTAGGTTGTTGGAAATTGGGGTGCAACCTGGAGAAGTCAGACATTTACATTTCACTAAGGGCACAAGACGTTACATCAATACAGAATGGACGTTTTCCATAGTTTGATGCCGGTGGAGCTACTGAGGAGGAGATCAGAGCAGGGCTGTCGACAGTTTGTAGGCAATTAAACAAATAATTTTTTGAAATGGTACCAAACCACACGGCAGGGTACTGAATTATTAATAAAAAATTATTTGTTCCCCCCCTCCCGCCCCCTTTCAACACACACGTATGCACACACACACACGCACGCAAGCATGCACGCACGCGCGCGCGCGCACACACACACACATTGCTAACCTGATATTTTATCAGACTTGAAATTGTTCGTCCATTAAATCATTGCTTGCTGTACCATTGTTTGTGACGGCTTCCAGTGGGTGCAGTTTCACGTCTAGAGCAGTGGTTCTCATCCTTTTTATTGCGGCGACGCTTCAATGCAGTTTCTCGAGTTGTGGCAACACCCACCCCCCATCCCCCCCCCTTCCCTCCCCAACCATAACATTATTGTTGTTGCTACTCCAGAACTCCAGTGATCACGTGTTTTCCGATGGTCTTTGGCGTCTCTTCTGAAAGGGTCGTTCTATTTACAAAAGGATCGCGACTAACACGTTGAGAACCGCTGTCATAGAACAAAAACGTTGATCTCATCAATGCATTTAATGACTGAAGTCTTCACAAACAGGCTATTTCTTTTTGAACTCCGAATACTGTTAAGCATAGAGAAATCTCTGTCTATGGCAGCAGAGAGAAACCTCTGTCTATGGCAGCACACAGGTAGCCAAAGAAGAATAGTAAACTAAAACACTGAACTGGTATTGTCAGTGGCCACATTGGGGCAGATACTAAGAATAAGATCAGAGTGCTAACGGACTTGTCCAGTGTGCGACGAGGATGATCTGTCGATTAACCAACTAACTAACTGGCAATCCAGGTGCTAATTTATCACCAAGCTACCATCCGCAAGGTTAGGTAAGTGCAGGACCAGTTACAGTCGTGAGGCGCATGGGGCGTATACTGCTAACCTATATTTTTATATAGCAATTAGCATTGGATGTTTGATGTTTTCAACATCATGCCAGACGCCAGTACTAGCCAGGGCATTATCTGGAACCCGTTGAATGATGGCTAGCTGGTTTTGTTTATAATGGACAAAAAAGTCCGGGCCCCGGACTTTTGGGGAAACAAGAATATACCCCCCTGCTCCCCAACCAGCAAATCGTTAGACTTTACACATCAGGCCTTTCTTTGAAGTCGAAGTGCCTACTTTACACATTAGGCCTTTCTTTGAAGCCGGAGTGCCTACTTTACACATCAGGCCTTTCTTTGAAGTCGGAGTGCCTACTTTACACATTAGGCCTTTCTTTGAAGTCGGAGTGCCTACTTTACACATTAGGCCTTTCTTTGAAGTCGGAGTGCCTACTTTACACATTAGGCCTTTCTTTGAAGTCGGAGTGCCTACTTTACACATTAGGCCTTTTTTTTTAAGTCGGAGTGCCTACTTTAGACATTAGGCCTTTCTTTGAAGTCGGAGTGCATATTTTACACATTAGGCCTTTCTTTGAAGTCGGAGTGCCTACTTTACACATTAGGCCTTTCTTTGAAGTCAGAGTGCCTACTTTACACATCAGGCCTTTCTTTGAAGTCGGAGTGCCTACTTTACACATCAGGCCTTTCTTTGAAGTCAGAGTGCCTACTTTACACATTAGGCCTTTCTTTGAAGTCGGAGTGACTACATTACACACTAGGCCTTTCTTTGAAGTCTGAGTGCCTACTTTACACATTAGGCCTTTATTTGAAGTCGAAGTGCCTACTTTACACATTAGGCCTTTCTTTGAAATCGGAGTGCCTACTTTACATATTAGGCCTTTCTTTGAAGTCGGAGTGCCTACTTTAGACATTAGGCCTTTCTTTGAAGCCGGAGTGCCTACTTTAGACATAAGGCCTTTCTTTGAAGTCGGAGTGCCTATTTTACACATTAGGCCTTTCTTTGAAGTCGGAGTGCCTACATTACACATTAGACCTTTCTTTGAAGTCGGAGTGCCTACTTTACACATTAGGCCTTTCTTTGAAGTCAGAGTGCTTACTTTACACATTAGGCCTTTATTTGAAGTCGGAGTGCCTACTTTACACATTAGGCCTTTCTTTGAATCGGAGTGCCTACTTTACACATAAGGCCTTTCTTTGAAGTCGGAGTGCCTACTTTAGACATTAGGCCTTTCTTTGAAGCCGAAGTGCCTACTTTAGACATAAGGCCTTTCTTTGAAGTCGGAGTGCCTACTTTACACATTAGGCCTTTCTTTGAAGTCGGAGTGCCTACATTACACATTAGACCTTTCTTTGAAGTCGGAGTGCCTACTTTACACATTAGGCCTTTCTTTGAAGTCGGAGTGCCTACTTTAGACATTAGGCCTTTCTTTGAAGTCGGAGTGCCTACTTTACACATTAGGCCTTTCTTTGAAGTCTGAGTGCCTACTTTACACATTAGGCCTTTATTTGAAGTCGAAGTGCCTACTTTACACATTAGGCCTTTCTTTGAAATCGGAGTGCCTACTTTACATATTAGGCCTTTCTGTGAAGTCGGAGTGCCTACTTTAGACATTAGGCCTTTCTTTGAAGCCGGAGTGCCTACTTTAGACATAAGGCCTTTCTTTGAAGTCGGAGTGCCTATTTTACACATTAGGCCTTTCTTTGAAGTCGGAGTGCCTACTTTACACATTAGGCCTTTCTTTGAAGTCGGAGTGCTTACTTTACACATTAGGCCTTTATTTGAAGTCGGAGTGCCTACTTTACACATTAGGCCTTTCTTTGAATCGGAGTGCCTACTTTACACATAAGGCCTTTCTTTGAAGTCGGAGTGCCTACTTTAGACATTAGGCCTTTCTTTGAAGCCGAAGTGCCTACTTTAGACATAAGGCCTTTCTTTGAAGTCGGAGTGCCTACTTTACACATTAGGCCTTTCTTTGAAGTCGGAGTGCCTACATTACACATTAGACCTTTCTTTGAAGTCGGAGTGCCTACTTTACACATTAGGCCTTTCTTTGAAGTCGGAGTGCCTACTTTAAACATTAGGCCTTTCTTTGAAGTCGGAGTGCCTACTTTACACATTAGGCCTTTCTTTGAAGTCTGAGTGCCTACTTTACACATTAGGCCTTTCTTTGAAGCCGGAGTGCCTACTTTAGACCTTAGGCCTTTCTTTGAAGTCGGAGAGCCTACTTTGGACATTAGGCCTTTCTTTGAAGTCAAAATGCCTACTTCACACATTAGGACTTTCTTTGAAGTCGGAGTGCCTACTTTACACATTAGGCCTTTCTTTGTGTCTGATTGGCATGGAATCAACAATCAAATAAGTCAGACCTGTAAAACGGATGTGCACGCAAACTCAGGTTAAAGAATAAGACTAAAATCTAGAGGTGGACGAACAACCACCATTTTTCGTCGGAATTTACAGCCCGTGAACGCTAAGAAGAAAAAGGCTATTTAGACGATTATGTGGTAATACAGTTTTACTCCCCACAAACATTAACGGCAGAAGTGGTTTATGATGATGATGATGTAGCATATCTATACTATAAATCACAAACCCTTTCTGTACTGAACGCGAACATACAAAATCCCGCCTGGATGGGGATTTAAATCCTAGACCTCTGGGATGGTAAGGTAGAGTTTAACTACTACGCTACCACAGCTTCTACGCACAGAATTACGAACATTACACCGCGGCAACTGTCGTTCCGTCCCTTAGATGCCACACCCTGTAGGCACAGTCCGTGTCCAGCGACCAGCCCATCCCCTTCTCCTTTGCTTGCCAGTCACAGTTTTTATGTGCAAACTTTTTTCAAGCGACTCCTCCAAATAGATCCCAGATAAAATGTTCATTCACAAACCAGGTTAAACCCACAAAAGACCTGTTCGTCGCTTCAGGCCCACATATTGAAGGCACAGTGTATATTTTCAGATTTGACAGGATTTCTTTCTACCTGCGTGTTCGTACCTTGAAAATCTTACCTCGATTAATTTTAAGTTCTGTTTTCTGATCGATACAAGAGGAGAGAGTCACAGATGAGAGCATCAAAGGTAAGGGCTGTTAAATAAAACGTGTGAGATAAAAAGGAACACACAAAAATTGGGGTGGGGGGGTGAGAGATAGATTATAATAGTTCAGTGAAGTGTGACAGATTTATTGAAGATCGTACAACACGCCATGATTCCGCATTACACAGGAACATTTGAGAGTTGCTGTGTTACTAGTGTGGAGTTAAACTATCGTAGGTTAACCGGGGGATTTCTCATATAGATAACAGTGTTTACGTTAGCAATGTGTATCATTCCTGATGTATTGAGGACTTCTGTTAAATTGTGAGTTCGAGTTCAGTTCGTCTAGATTATAGTTGAGAGTGTCTCATACTGTTGACAGGTAACAGATGTCTTATGTGCGGCTTATCATTGTGGTATATAGTGTCTCATATTGCTGACAGGTAACTGGTGTCTTATGTGCGGCTTATCATTGTGGTATATAGTGTCTCATATTGCTGACAGGTAATTGGTGTCTTATGTGCGGCTTATCATTGTGGTATATAGTGTCTCATATTGTTGACAGGTAGTTAATGTCTTATGTGCGGCTTATCATTGTGGTATATAGTGTCTCATATTGCTGACAGGTAGTTAATGTCTTATGTGCGGCTTATCATTGTGGTATATAGTGTCTCATATTGCTGACAGGTAATTGGTGTCTTATGTGCGGCTTATCATTGTGGTATATAGTATCTTATATTGTTGACAGGTAATTGGTGTCTTTTTTGCGGCTTATCATTGTGGTATATAGTGTCTTATATTGTTGACAGGTAGTTAATGTCTTATGTGCGGCTTATCATTGTGGTATATAGTGTCTCATATTGTTGACAGGTAGTTAATGTCTTATGGGCGGCTTATCATTGTGCTATAAAGTGTCTCATATTGTTGACAGGTAGTTAATGTCTTATGTGCGGCTTATCATTGTGGTATATAGTGTCTTATATTGTTGACAGGTAGTTAATGTCTTATGAGCGGCTTATCATTGTGGTATATAGTGTCTTATATTGTTGACAGGTAGTTAATGTCTTATGGGCGGCTTATCATTGTGGTATATAGTGTCTCATATTGTTGACAGGTAGTTAATGTCTTATGTGCGGCTTATCATTGTGGTATATAGTGTCTCATATTGTTGACAGGTAGTTAATGTCTTATGTGCGGCTTATCATTGTGGTATATAGTGTCTTTTATTGTTGACAGGTAGTTAATGTCTTATGTGCGGCTTATCATTGTGGTATATAGTGTCTCATTTGGCTGACAGGTAGTTAATGTCTTATGTGCGGCTTATCATTGTGGTATATAGTGTCTCATATTGTTGACAGGTAGTTAATGTCTTATGTGCAGCTTATCATTGTGGTATATAGTGTTTCATATTGTTGACAGGTAATTGGTGTCTTATGTGCGGCTTATCATTGTGGTATATAGTGTCTCATATTGTTGACTGGTAATTGGTGTCTTATGTGCGGCTTATCATTGTGGTATATAGTGTCTCATATTGCTGGCAGGTAATTGGTGTCTTATTAGCGGCTTATCATTGTGGCATATAGTGTCTCATATTGTTGACAGGTAGTTAATGTCCTATGTGAGGCTTATCATTGTGGTATATAGTGTCTCATATTGTTGACAGGTAGTTAATGTCTTATGTGCGGCTTATCATTGTGGTATATAGTGTCTCATATTGTTGACAGGTAGTTAATGTCTTATGTGCGGCTTATCATTGTGGTATATAGTGTCTTATATTGTTGACTGGTAGTTAATGTCTTATGTGCGGCTTATCATTGTGGTATATAGTGTCTCATATTGTTGACAGGTAGTTAATGTCTTATGTGCGGCTTATCATTGTGGTATATAGTGTCTCATATTGTTGACAGGTAGTTAATGTCTTATGTGCGGCTTATCATTGTGGTATATAGTGTCTCATATTGTTGACAGGTAGTTAATGTCTTATGTGCGGCTTATCATTGTGGTATATAGTGTCTCATATTGTCGACAGGTAACAGATGTCTTATGTGCGGCTTATCATTGTGGTATATAGTGTCTCATATTGTTGACAGGTAACAGATGTCTTATGTGCGGCTTATCATTGTGGTATATAGTGTCTTATATTGTTGACTGGTAATTGGTGTCTTATTAGCGGCTTATCATTGTGGTATATAGTGTCTCATAGTGTTGACTGGTAATTAATGTCTTATGTGCGGCTTATCATTGTGGTATATAGTGTCTCATAGTGTTGACAGGTAACTGATGTCTTATGTGCGGCTTATCATTGTGGTATATAGTGTCTCATATTGCTGACAGGTAACTGATGTCTTATGTGCGGCTTATCATTGTGGTATATAGTGTCTCATATTGTTGACAGGTAGTTAATGTCTTATGTGCGGCTTATCATTGTGGTATATAGTGTCTCATATTGTTGACAGGTAATTGGTGTCTTATATGCGGCTTATCATTGTGGTATATAGTGTCTCATATTGCTGACAGGTAACTGATGTCTTATGTGCGGCTTATCATTGTGGTATATAGTGTCTCATATTGCTGACAAATAATTGATGTCTTATGTGCGGCTTATCATTGTGGTATATAGTGTCTCATATTGTTGACAGGTAATTGGTGTCTTATGTGCGGCTTATCTTTGTGGTATATAGTGTCTCATATTGTTGACAGGTGGTTAATGTCTTATGTACGGCTTATCATTGTGGTATATAGTGTCTCATATTGTTGACTGGTAACAGATGTCTTATGTGCGGTTTATCATTGTGGAATATAGTGTTTCGTATTGTTGACTGGTAGTTAATGTCTTATGTGCGGCTTATCATTGTGGTATATAGTGTCTCATATTGTTGACTGGTAACAGATGTCTTATGTGCGGCTTATCATTGTGGAATATAGTGTTTCGTATTGTTGACTGGTAGTTAATGTGTTATGTGCGGCTTATCATTGTGGTATATAGTGTCTCATATTGTTGACAGGTAGTTAATGTCTTATGTGCGGCTTATCATTGTGGTATATAGTGTCTCATATTGTTCACAGGTAGTTAATGTCTTATGTGCGGCTTATCATTGTGGTATATAGTGTCTCATATTGTTGACAGGTAGTTAATGTCTTATGTGCGGCTTATCATTGTGGTATATAGTGTCTCATATTGTTGACTGGTAACAGATGTCTTATGGGCGGCTTATCATTGTAGTATATAGTGTCTCATATTGTTTACAGTTTGGAGACAAACTGACAAATGTCAGCTGTTAAGCATGCCAAGGACAGACATACAGTCAAACGGTCGTATTCTTCTTCTTCGTATTTTTCTTCTTCTTCTTCTTCTTCTTCCCTTTATTTACCTCAGTGAACTGTCAAAAAACGAGCCCAACAATAAAATTATTATTAAAAAAAAATACCACAGTAACAAATACGTAATCCACACATTAGTCAGGAAAAACCCATAAACGAGCCCGGTAAAGAACATAACGATAAAACGTGGGAACATAAACCAAGTCAAGTGTGAGGGGCCGGCGTTAGTGAAACGAGCTCTCGGAAACGTTTGTTGCAGGGGACTACTTTCTCAAGCTGGTGTTATTTGTCTCATCATCTGCAAAGTGTTCTCTTGGTGGCTATTTTCGAGTGGACTTATGGTATTTTTGCGCACCAACTGCCTGGTTCTGTGACTTGTTTATGGCACGCTTAAGTAATAATAATATTTTTAAAAAAAAATATAACAAGGGAATCTTTTAGTGTTATTACATAAATAAATACTTACAACGGGAACGTCAATCGGTGGTGAAAGTGGGGAGGGTCGAAAAGGGGGGGGGGGGGGCGAAAGGGGAGGGTCGAAAAGGGGGTGGGGGTTGGCCCGTGATTTTTACTTTTAAATTGTGTATTATTATATTTACTTGCAACTCAGCTTTCTCTTTCACGCCCTCCTCTCTTCTCTTTCTCTCTCTCTCTCTCTCTCTCTCTCTCTCTCTCTCTCTTTCTTTCTCTTTCTCTCTCTCTCTCTCTCTCTCTCTCTCTTTCTCTTTCTCTCTCTCTCTCTTTCTCTTTCTCTCTCTCTCTCTCTCTTTTTCTCTGTGTGTGTGTGTCTTATTTTATCTGTATATATATCTGTCTATATATTTATCTGTCTGTCGATCCGTATGTCCTTCCGTCTATCTGTCTCTTTATATATATATATATATATATATATATATATATATATATATATATATATATATATATGTGTGTGTGTGTATATATATATATATATATATATATGTATATATATAAAGAGACAGATAGACGGACTTACGGATCGACATTGAAAATATAAAGATAGATATACAGATATACAGATAGATAGATGGATAAACAGACAGACAGACGGACGGACGGACGGACGGACCGACCGACCGACCGACCGACCGACCGACCGACCGACCGACCGACCGACCGACCGACCGACCGACCGACCGACCGACCGACCGACCGACCGACCGACCGACCGACCGACCGACCGACCGACCGACCGACCGACCGACCGACCGACCGACCGACCGACCGACCGACCGACCGACCGATCGATCGATCGATCGATCGATCGATAGATAGATAGATAGATAGATAGATAGATAGATAGATAGATAGATAGATAGATAGATAGATAGATAGATAGATAGATAGATAGATAGATAGAGAGAGAGAGAGAGAGAGAGAGAGAGAGAGAGAGAGAGAGAGAGAGATAGAGAGATAGATAGATAGATAGAGAGATAGATAGATAGATAGATAGATAGATAGATAGATAGATAGATAGATAGATAGATAGATAGATAGATAGATAGATAGATAGATAGATAGATAGATAGATAGATAGATAGATAGATAGATAGATAGATAGATAGATAGATAGATAGATAGATAGATAGATAGATAGATAGATAGATAGGTTATACTTATGCATGTATATAAGGCGTAAGCCCTTCAGCTATTTCCATCCCTCTAGGAAAACCAACTGTAACCTTATACAGCATTGATCTAAACGGTAAATTTCACGTCTCTATCCTGGTTTCCCCTTCCGGTCTCTCTCAAACACACACACTCACACACACACGCGCGCGCGCGCGCGCGCGAACACCACCACCATCTTTTATTCTCCAGCATGTAGAAAACACACACTTTGTCGGAGTCCCTTAACCTCCCTAAACATACAGATGCACAAAGACACACAGCTTGTCGACTAGTGCACATGGGAAGTGTTCTGTCGCACATGGGAAGTGTTCTGTCGCACATGGGAAGTGTTCTGTCGCACATGGGAAGTGTTCTGTCGCACATGGGAAGTGTTCTGTCGCACATGGGAAGTGTTCTGTCGCACATGGGAAGTGTTCTGTCGCACATGGGAAGTCTTCTGTCGCACATGGGAAGTGTTCTGTCGCACATGGGAAGTGTTCTGTCGCACATGATCCGCTATTTGGCCATGTCAGGCTTTAAAGAGGTTTGTATTATAAATAGGGAACTAAAATCTGGCCGTGGATGTTTCACAAATTCGGTAATTCTGCTCTCAAGTGCAAAGTTTATAGGGATGCGTAGGCATTGTCACTTGAAGTCTGTGCGCGTTGTGCGATCCTCTTGGCGATTAGGTCTTGGGGGCGGGTGGGGGTGGGAGGAGGGGGAGTAGAGAGAGAGAGAGAGAGAGAGAGAGAGAGAGAGAGAGAGAGAGAGAGAGAGACCCATGCACATTGGTAAAACAAGGCGCAATAAAGTTGGTCCTTAAGACGTCAGACTTGTTCCTCTCATGTTTGATTTACCCGTGATACACGATTGTCTTTACAAAAATCCTCGGTGAAGCACCAGCAATGAATTCAATGTCAACAATTTCAGAGCATACATCTTCCGTGTCGCAACATACAGATGTGAGTCGTGGATCGTCTCGCAGTAATTCATCATAGAAAATAAAGGCTACCTACTTGTCTGGAAGGAAGAGCTTGAAAAGAAAGGTATGACCATCAGTATCTCCAAAACTAAAACCATGGTGATCTCAAGAGAGGAGAAGAAACACCAGATCATGATGGGACAGTATGCATTGGAGCAGGTTAACCAGTTCAAATACCTTGGAGTTGTACTTGACCAAAACGGAGGCATTAAGACTGAGCTGGCTACACGAAAAGCAGCTGCTGGGAGACTCTTCCAGGCCATAAACCGAGGGTTTCTTAGCAAAAGAGAAATTGGCAAGAGGACGAAAATGGCTGTTTACCGCTCTACCTATGTACCAGTCCTGACCTATGGGTGTGAGTCATGGGCAATGACAACAGCTCACAGAAGCCAGCTGCAGGCCTCGGAAATGAGATACGTGAGAAAGGTGGTCCAAGTGACAAGAAGGGACAAAGTCCGCAATCAGACAATACGTCAAGATCTTGATACCCAGCCCTTACTAACCCGAGTGGATCAGTCACAGTTACGATGGTTTGGACATGTATGCAGAATGGGAGAAAATCGGCCACCATGGCAAGCATGGGAGGTTAAGAACCAGGGAACCAGACCTCCGGGACGACCCAGGGTGCGCTGGGAAGACAACATCTGACAGTCCCTAACTGACAGAGGACTGGAATGGAACAAAGCCAGAAAGAAAACTGCGGATAGAGACGTCTGGCGATCTCTCTGGCAAACCTCTACACCCCAAGGTAGAAGAGGAGCGACTAAGTAAGTAAGTAAGAAATAAAGGCTGTTGAGCTGAAATGTTATAGAAAGATTATCAGAATACAATGGAGCAAGAAGACAAAAAAAAAAAAAAAAATCAAAATAAGGTACGGTTGACTGTTTGGCCATGTCAAGCACCAAGGCGGATTGGAAAACATGAAAGCAGAAGGCGTGGTGCCAAGCAAGAGAGGTATAGTCCGAGCAGCAGAAACATGGGCACACGATGTCAGTGACTCCTTGGATCGGAAAGTGCACAAGGAGGCAGTTCTGGCCAAAGAGCGAGTTCTTTCCAGGCAGACCGTGATGAGAGCGACGTTCTGCAAAGCTCCTACTATATGACGACGCCGCCGCCGCATTTAAATGTAATACACTTTCTTAGACTATAACATGTCATTCGTGAATGTAATATGTCTTGAAAGAATGTAGCACGTCGACTTGGAATGTGCAAAATATGTTTCTGTCATGTAGATAAAGCAGTCAACAACCAACGCGTCCAATACATACGCCCAAGCGACGACCAGTTACAAGCAAATTTACAGCTTAATGGCACACGGCGTTTTTTCTGGTTTCGTTTTCAGTGGTTGCTGTTGGACGGGTCGTGCGTCATACTGTGTCATCCTCATTCCAACACTGGCCCAACGCGGTGCTAGCAGTGTCACAGTCATTCAGAATTTGGCATACTGCAGTGTTTTACGTCTTTATTACGCTTTTGAAGGTCAGTATACTACAAATTGCTACAGTAAAATAATGTACGTTCAGTATACTAGATATTGTTACTGTATAGTAATAATGTACGTTCAGTATACTAGATATTGTCACTGTATAGTAATAATGTACGTTCAGTATACTAGATATTGTTACTGTATAGTAATGTACGTTCAGTATTCAAGAAATTGTTACTGTATAGTAATAATGTACGTTCAGTATACTAGATATTGTTACTGTATAGTAATGTACTTTCAGTATACAAAATATTGCTAAAATATAGTACAGCGACGTGGCTACAGTATCTGTTGCTGCTACTGTGTAGTATTGTAAGGTCTTGAAGGTCAGTACGGTCGATATCAACGTACTGGACACACTATGATGAGGGTAATCAAACAGGCACCTAATGGGAAACAAACGCACTGAGACAACGAGGGCCTCCAAGGGAAAACCCGAGACGAATGTTGTTGAGGGAAGCCAGAAGTGCTGGGCTGGATTCTATCCGTGATATCGGGAGGATTGCACAGGATACAAGGGAATATGGGACTAGACTGGCAGCCCTATGTGACGTGTAACGGCACAAGATATTGATGATGATAAGGACACTAGATAGTGCTGTTCCCCGTGTGGGTTCTGGAAACCCATTGTGAGGAAAACCCAGAATTAATGCACTGCCTCCCTAAAAGCTTGTCAAAAGAATCGACTAACTGGGAGCTTCCTTCGAAGTAGGGGTCTCTGTATGAGAGGAAATGAACCAACAGTCTGCATACAAATTAGATCTGTTAAGCGGATTTTCACGCAACACTGATGTTCTGGAACATGACTGGAGTCCCGAAGTGGAGGAATGTCTAAAACTTTCCACCGATGAACGCACAGAAGAAGAAGAAGAAAGTACTGCTACTTTAAAGAATTTTAAGGTCACTTTACCAGATATTGCTTGATGATCTAGTTGATGGAACTTTAATATAAACTAGATAATGTTTTGGGTAGCAGAGGCGATAGTGACAGTTTTGATGATGTCACCCACCAAATGCCGGTATTTCTTTCGCTTTTACAAAACATCTTAACATTGGTGTGTGTGTGTGTGGGGGGGGGGGGGTGGCTAGTCGATAAAAAGGGGGAAGGGGGCAGAGAAGAGTCTGGAATGACAGCGTGTAGACATGAACAGGAATCAAAGATTGCACACTTGTCCAACAAGTTGAACCCAGAGAACAATGACAGGTTTTGCATGCTAGTGCTTCCTTTGATACACCTTCACCTAAGGGGTCAAGGGTTATTTAAAAAAAAAAAATATCAGTGTAGTAAAACATGTCCGCTGCGACAGTGGCGTGAAAATGACGGTTTATTTAATAGATATTGTATTGTATGTACAACTGCCCTGGCGCAGAGGTTAGATCCTTCTTCTCCTTCTCCTTCTCCTCCTCCTCCTCCTGCTGCTGCTGCTGCTCCTCCTCCTGCTGCTGCTTCTTCTTCTTCTTCTTCTTCTTCTTCTTCTTTTTCTTCTTCTTCTTCTTATTCTTCTTTTGCTCGTCCAGAAACACATCTCTAATCACGAATGTTGTCTATACCAGAAACACATTTCTAATCACGAATGTTGTCTATACCAGAAACACATTTCTAATCACGAATCTTGTCTATACCAGAAACACATTTCTAATCTCGAATCTTTTCTATACCAGAAACACATTTCTAATCTCGAATCTTTTCTATACCAGAAACACATTTCTAATCTCGAATCTTGTCTATACCAGAAACACATCTCTAATCTCGAATCTTTTCTATACCAGAAACACATTTCTAATCTCGAATCTTTTCTATACCAGAAACACATTTCTAATCTCGAATCTTGTCTATACCAGAAACACATCTCTAATCTCGAATCCTGTCTATACCAGAAACACATTTCTAATCTCGAATCTTTTCTATACCAGAAACACATTTCTAATCTCGAATCTTGTCTATACCAGAAACACATTTCTAATCTCGAATCTTTTCTATACCAGAAACACATTTCTAATCTCGAATCTTGTCTATACCAGAAACACATCTCTAATCTCGAATCTTTTCTATACCAGAAACACATTTCTAATCACGAATCTTGTCTATACCAGAAACACATTTCTAATCACGAATCTTGTCTATACCAGAAACACATTTCTAATCACGAATCTTGTCTAGATGTGCCGACGACACACAGTTATCTACAGTTCAGGGGAGGCCTCAGATTTGAGATGATCCGCCTGAATAGAGTTGAAGGAAACGGAAAGACAGCATACTGCCGGGTTGAGACAAATACAGAAAACGTGCTTAGTAAATGTGCTTAGTAGCAAATAAATATGTTTTAAACAATACGAAATATTTCATCACATGCTTAAACAGAGAGCGTCTAGACCAGGGCTACTCAACTGGGGGCCTGCGGGCCAAATCTGGTCCGCTAAGGTCTAGCAAGTGGTCCGTGGATTGTTTTTTCGATCTTTCTCTGCTGGGGCTAAGGCCTCTGGCCTGCAGCGATCCCCGTTTTTGAACATTTTCACCTCTTTAGTTCAAAGCCTTTTAGACATTGCTAGAGGCCCATTCATGTGAGGCCCAAGTGTCCCAGCGCCCCAGGTTGCGACGCCCCATTGTCTAAGCTAGTTAGATCCTCCACACAGGAATCTGTTCTCTTAAGCCCATATCTGACATATATTTGATTTATCTACTGATGTCTAAAAGTAAATGCTGACTAACAAGTTAGTTTGCAATAAAGTGAGTTATTTCTCGTATCATTATATACTACTTAGAAACTCTTAACTGCACGTAGCCACGTCGGAGCACGATCGCCGTAGCTCCCGTTAGCATCTAATCCTTAAAACATTTACTGCGGGAGACGGAGCACCTATGTCTATGCCCAGTGTGCTATGATGTCGATTATTAAATCATTAAATTTGATAAAGTGTTTTGAAACTCTTATAAGTGATAAAGTATTCTGAAACACTTATAAGTGATAAAGTATTCTGAAACTCTTATAAGTGATAAAGTGTTCTCAAACTCTAATAAGTGATAAAGTGTTCTTAAATTCTTATAAGTGATAAAGTATTTTGAAACTCTTATAAGTGATAAAATATTCTTAAATTCTTATAAGTGATAAAGTGTTCTGAAACTCTTATAAGTGATAAAGTATTTTGAAACTCTTATAAGTGATAAAGTGTTCTTAAACTCTTATAAGTGATAAAGTATTCTCAAACTCTTATAAGTGATAAAGTATTCTTAAATTCTTATAAGTGATAAAGTATTTTGAAACTCTTATAAGTGATAAAGTGTTCTGAAACTCTTATAAGTGATAAAGTGTTCTTAAATTCTTATAAGTGATAAAGTGTTTTGAAACTCTTATAAGTGATAAAGTATTCTTAAATTCTTATAAGTGATAAAGTGTTCTGAAACTCTTATAAGTGATAAAGTATTTTGAAACTCTTATAAGTGATAAAGTGTTCTTAAATTCTTATAAGTGATAAAGTATTTTGAAACTCTTATAAGTGATAAAGTGTTTTGAAACTCTAATAAGTGATAAAGTGTTCTTAAATTCTTATAAGTGATAAAGTGTTTTGAAACTCTTATAAGTGTTAAAGTGTTATGAAACTCTTATAAGTAATAAAGTGTTATGAAATCACGTAATTTCTGACACAGGTGATCTTCAGTGGCATGATATACTGTCTAAAATCATCCCTCTCAGTCTATCTGCATCTCTTCCCCTCCAAGGTTACCGCTGTTACGATACACTCATGTTATCTCCTTCTCAAGCCACCACCAAGGAGTGTAGATTGTCTACCTGTGCATCTCTTCCCCTCCAAGATTCCCGCTGTCATGATACACTTCTGTTGTCTCCTTCTCAAGACATCACCAAACAGTGAAGATTGTCTACCTGTGACTTGGGCAATCTCTTCCCTTTGGAAATTCTTTTAAATCTTCTTTATTCTTGGTGCGCCCGCGTGTGTTGTGTGGGGTGTGTGTGTGTTTGTAAATGTGTGTTGTATTGGTGTGTGTGTTGTGTGTGTCTGTGTGTTGTGTGGGGTGTGTGTGTTTGTAAATGTGTGTTGTATGGGTGTGTGTGTTGTGTGTGTCTGTGTGTTGTGTGAGGTGTATGTGTTTGTAAATGTGTGTTGTAGGGGTGTGTGTGTGTGTCTGTGTGTTGTCTCTGATGCTCCTTAAATTCGTCTATAAGGTTCTCGTAAGAATATACGTCCTGTGTTAAAACCAAATTATAACCCAGAAAAAAAAAAACCACTTGTACGTTCTCTTTTCCTGTGACGTGGTAGGATGTTTAGAGATTTCCGGTGCCGATTCAGCATTTTAGCGGTGCGTTAATGAGTTTCCATGGAATAATTTACACCGTTTGCGCTCTTTTCACACGTGAATGCGTTCGTTTTTGTGTACGTGGTGTGTGCATGTGTATATAGTGTGTGTGTGTGTGTGTGGTGTGTGTATCTGGTGTGTGCATGTGTAACTGGTGTGTGCGTGTGTATCTGGTGTTTGCGCCCGTGTGTGTGTGTCTGTGTGTATGTTGGACATAATACCATGTCTTCTATAGTTATGTAGTTTTTCAGCCGGTATTTCTGGCAGGTTGTGTGAAATACTAGAACGCGTACAGACGGGAACTCTTAAGTACCTAGATATAAAAAATATATATATACAAGAAATGATTAGCACTTATAGAAAGAAGCCTTCGTCATTTGGGGGTGACTGGTTTGATTTCCGGCATGGTAACTTTGTCTGTTTTTGTGTTGTCTAGTGTGTATCTGATCTGTCCACTTCCGTCTGTGAATGTCAATCAATCGTTGTATATCGGTTTATTTAGGAACGCGCAGAGTGTTGTTGGTTGTGCTAGCCAGTGTCCTTCCTTATCTATTGTTGTAGCATTATACAGTCAGTGGTAGCTCGTAGCTTGTATTAGTCTGGCTGCTGCACTGGCAGTCTTTAGCTTTTTTTATAAAAGTGTGTGGAAAAAAAATAAAGAAATATATTTACAAAAAATAAGAGTTATACCTAACAGATTCTGCTGTCGCAACATATGCAGTCTACCTGTATAACCTAACGATGTAACATTAGAGGTATATGCAGTCTACTTGTATAACCTAACGATGTAACATTAGAGGTATATGCAGTCTACCTGTATAATCTAACGATGTAACATTAGAGGTATATGCAGTCTACCTGTATCACCTACTGATGTAACATTATAAGTGCTCGGAGTTTACCTGTATCATCTACTGATGTAACATTAGAGTTCTGTGGCGTCTACCTGTATCATCTACTGATGTAACATTAGAGGTGTGTAGAGTGCACCTGTATCATCTACTGATGTAACATTATAAGTGCGTGAAGTGCATCTGTATCATCTAATGATGTTAGAGGTATGCGAGTGCACCTATGTCATCGTATGATGTAACGTTAGAGGTGTGCGGAGTGCATCTGTATCATCTAATGATGTAACATTAGGAAACAACAAAGTACATATGCTTCCTCTGATTTTACATCATTGAAAAAAAAATATTCGCCACTCTCTTCTGTTTTTGCAACAGTGACACTGATTCTAGATTTGAATCTGCCCCAACATTGAAGACAGCCAAACAACAGCTACCCTACTGCTCAGACTTATGAAGAAACTAACCGGAACATGCTGGGGTACAGATGCCAGCACTGTAGGACAACTACACACAGGATACGTACGACAAAAACTGGAGAATAGCATGGGAGCATGCTTCAGCGCAGCCAGATCAGATCTAAACAAACTGGACAAAATACAGAACACTGATGTCAGAATCTTCACTACAGGTATGAGAAACACACCAACCATACCTCCAACTTCCGGTCAAATTTGACGCTAGGCACGGTCAATGTTGTGAGCCTTGGCAAATTTATTTGCTTCAGCCAGACGGTAGCCGGTGCATTTTTGCTCCATTTGTAGACTGAAAGGATAGTTTCGTCGCCCAGCTTCTGAGTTGAGTTCATGGCGTGACATTATAGTGCTCAGGGTATTCCCATGCGTGCTCCGTCCTCATCTTCAGCAGCCAGCGCAGAGTTCCAATACTGATGGTATCGGTCACAATCTGGATATATGTCCGTCTTGTCTTCCTCTGAGTGTAGTAAGCCGGCACGACCCTCTGGTTACACCCAGGTGCCTCATTCTCTGCAGGCCATAATAATCTTCTTTCTCTACTGATTCCATTGCTTGTTCCGCAAAGGGCCTTGACCACATCTGTCTTGTCATGTATCAATTCACCACCCAGTGGTGCAGATCCAGCCAATCTGTCTGTTCATTACCCACTACCCAGACATAGGCTGGAGAAAAGCTCCAAAGTATGCTCACTACCCGTGACCGTCCCGACTGGACGACAGGTTACGTTACCATCGGGTGCCATAATTTTACAGATGTATGGGGTTGGACTTTTTTTTCCGCGATTTGTACCCGTGTGATTCTCATTCTCGAGGTGTTAAATCCTACAGAAGACGTCGTGGAATAGAACAACTACCTGCCCTATCCTGTTCCATGATTGGGCATTCATTTGTGCCGGTTCACTTGGACTCTTCCGCGGCCCAGCAGTGGGCCAAAGCTCAGTGAAGAACAGCGAAGAACACGGTTCTATGACGTACCCCCAACTAAACTCCCCTGGCTAAAGTTATGTCTAATGTTATTTCAAGTATAGGAGTTGCCTCACAGTTTTCATTTCTGTTATTGTAGGCAGGACGGTTTGCTTTTCGTTTGGACATTTGTACAGCTGAAACACTACCCACATGTGGCTACACCTCCTCCTCCTTCTGCTCCTTTCGTCTCTTCATTCTCTTACTTCTCTGTCTTCTTCTCTGACTTCTCCTTCTCTTCCTACTTTTCCTTCTGTTTCTACCTCTCCTTTTCTACCTTTTACTCATTCTCCTCACCCGAAGAACCACTTTGTCTGGATCACTGACTCACAGTGGTCCCCAAAGGGTTTTGGCCCAGCGCCCCACTCCCCCCCCCAACCGACCGTCATAGAACGTTCCCCCCCCCCCAACCGACCGTCATAGCACGTCCCCTCCCCCCCCCCAATCGATAGTCATAGCACGTCATCAACCCCTCCCTCCCAACCGGATGTCATAGCACGTCCACTCCCCCAACCGACCGTTATAGCACGTCCCCTCCCCCAGCCAACCGTTATAGCACGTCGCCTCCTCCCCCCCCCCAACCGACCGTCATAGCACGTCCCCTCTCCCATTTGACCGTTATAGCACGTCCCCTCCCCCAATTGACCGTTATAGCACGTCCCCTCCCCCAGAGGATCGTCGTGCCCGCGGTAGGAAACACAAGCTTAGATCATTGTTTGCAAATTGTTGATGCCAGGGACAAAGTGTTCCGTGTTATTATTTACGATAATAATTCATCTTCAGAAACCATCTGAAACGATATCTTGATATAGCTGCTCAAGTGTATGTGGTCCCAGACAGATTTTGAAAAATACTAGGGGTCGTTAGGTGTCAGCAGTTTGAGAATCACTGGCTTTGATCATTGAGGGTCGTCTCTGCATGATCTGTTGGTGTCACAGATTGACAGTACGCGGGCATGTATGTATGTGTGAGAGCGCGTGTGTGTGAGCGTGTGTGAGCGTGTGTGTGTGAGCGTGTGTGAGCGTGTGTGTGTGAGCGTGTGTAAGCGTGTGTGTGTGAGCGTGTGTGAGCGTGAGCGTGTGTGTGTGTGTGTGTGAAGAAGAAGAAGAAGAAAAAGAAGATGAAGAAGAAGAGGAAGAAGATGAAGAAGAAGTAGAGAAAGAAGAAGAAGAAGAAGGAGAAGAATAAAAGGAAGAAGTAGAAGAACTGATGTCGCCTTATGTGATTAACTGCATGTGCAACTGCTGATTTGTTGTAACGGCTGCTGACATGCACATTCAATGATGAAGACAATAAAAACCTTATGTTTGTTTCCTAAATATTTGTCCGAAAGTTTGATCATATGAACGGCTTGTGTCCTCAAGGCAACGGTCCTGTTAGTCGTTAGTCAACAGTCGCCATTTCTCCTATTGTGTACAAATTGTTCTAACAGGCGGAACTAGTTCTCAGACAGAACAATTCATGTTCGTTCAGGAATCAAACCGGTAACAGTGTACACTACAATTATGCCCATAATGTCAATATGCTCCGGGTGGGAACTCTTTTCATACGACAGCATGCAATGTGTATTACCATTTAGAGCCAGAATGGGTTGGCGGAGATGGGAGAGGGTGGAAAGGGGGAGGGAGCTGGGATGTACATATGCAACCACCGAACACTTGTATAGATGAAGTACCAGTAAGTATTCATAAATTATTAAGCAGTATTTGGTGAGCGAATAAATCGATAATGTAGGAATGTATTTGATGCATGCAGTTGAGTGTTGTGACTGCGATATTTCCATTAGAGTGGTTTAGCTCTGGGGATCTTTGTTCAGAAAAGTGCGTCTCCATGTTGCTGACATAATTTGTTAATACGTTAGTGGAATTTGCCTTTGATTTATAACTGCAAGAATCAATGAATGAATGAAACAAGAATGGATATCACTGCACTCGAGACATTGGCACACGTGCTCCGTACCCTTCTTCGGAAGCTAACCAAGAGTTGACATGCTAAGAGTACCCCTTAAAACCTGATTAAAAGCTCGCCTCTGTTTCTCCTTTACAAGTGAATGTCTCCCAGAACCCCTAAACACCTCCTCCCCCTCTTTAAATTAGTTTTTAAGGGTATGCATTCCTAATCTGTTCTTTCGTACTGTCCATGTAATGTCGTAGATCCTTCACCATATCCGCTTTATCAATCGACCAATCGGCTGACAGTATGCTTTATGATCAGCGTGCAGACATATTTACTTCAAGGACAATTCCTGGTACTCATTTTAGTGTAAAAACTAAGCTCATCTTTAAAAACAAATGCCTAAATGCGAATTCGAACCTCAGACACAGCGCCAGCTGCCTATCTAATCATTAGCCGCCACATCTGGCACTTTACTGTGTGGTGCCAGCAGCCTATCTAACCACTGATCGCCACAGCTGGCACTTTACTGTGTGGTGCCAGCAGCCTATCTAACTATTGATCGCCCCATCTGGAACTTTACTGTGTGGTGCCAGCAGCCTATCTAACTATTGATCGCCCCATCTGGCACTTTACTGTGTGGTGCCAGCAGCCTATCTAACTATTGATCGCCCCATCTGGCACTTTACTGTGTGGTGCCAGCAGCCTATCTAACTATTGATCGCCACATCTGGCACTTTACTGTGTGGTGCCAGCAGCCTATCTAACTATTGATCGCCCCATCTGGAACTTTACTGTGTGGTGCCAGCAGCCTATCTAACTATTGATCGCCCCATCTGGCACTTTACTGTGTGGTGCCAGCAGCCTATCTAACTATTGATCGCCCCATCTGGCACTTTACTGTGTGGTGCCAGCAGCCTATCTAACTATTGATCGCCTCATCTGGCACTTATATTGTGTGGTGCCAGCAGCCTATCTAACTATTGATCGCCTCATCTGGCACTTTACTGTGTGTTTTATGTAATACACGTGGAAAGCTCACATTTGCGAATGTGGAAAAGCTCTGTGCCGCCTTAGTCCATCTGGTTTCACGTAATCCTAACGTTATGTAGAAGGCACACGGTTTAGACAAAAATGGATATATGAGACTGTGTGTGTGTGTTTGTGTTTGTGTGTGTGTGTTTTGAAAAGAAATGTGTAGCTAGAGAACAAGATTAAATAAATTATGGGCACTGACACAAAGAAGACATTGGAAAGAAAGGGGCTAGGGTCCTCTGTTTCCTAATAACCTTTCCCTGGGAGAATGGGGTGTCGAGTCCAAACCTTGTTTAAGTGCATAATAATGATTATAATTCTTTAAAAATCATGTACTTAATGACAAATAAATATAACAATATATTTAAAATAATATGATTTTATACAAGAAAACCAAATATTGTGGGTGGAAAGGAGGTGGGTAGAAGGCACCAAACACGCATCGATATTGTAGTCCCACACTATTGTGTTAAATTTATATTTTCTTCTGTTTGGTGGGGTGTGGGATGGGGTAGGGTGACTGAGGTGCCCAAGTCTTCAGGTTCCGTCGCCCCTGAAGGCAAGTAGGATGACATTTCAGGCATGAAACCATCAGAGCACTCACAGACCTGGCACATGGGAGGTAACCTTAGCCGTGCTATCACAGGCAGGCGGCTAGAAGTTGACACGTACACATGGACGGTACCACATAGACAACTCTGTGAACATAGACGGCACTTTGTACAGTCTTCACTGGTAACAACTTGCGTTATGTGTCGAGTTTAGGCAGATTAACTCTTTATGAACCACCCAACTCACTGTACGTTCATTGGTAGGCAAAAGTGAAGAGAAGTTAGCAAGTGAGTTATGTATACGTTACAGAACGTTGCGGAACCAACCCCAGCGTTTGTTTTTAATCTTCTTTTTAACGTTCACCGGCTGTCAACTCCGGCTGTCAACTACGGCTGTCAACTACGGCTGTCAACTCCGGCTGTCAACTCCGGCTGTCAACTCCGGCTGTCAACTCCGGCTGGCGGTTATAGTTAGGGCGCATTTTGACGGCTACACCAGCCAGGGATGATCTGCACTCCTGTGCGGGTATGGACGTGAAAACAAATGCGCTGTTTACAGCATTGCCTGTAGGCCGTCTCTAGATGAAGTTAAAAGCTTTAAGTAGAGAGGATCGACTTCATTGCATAGGGTTCTTTCATCATATAACTCTTTCATTCTCCGCAGAACGACCTACCCTCCTGCTGAAAGCGTCGCACAGAGTACGAGCGCTGCAGTTTCGGCAACGATCCCCAGGGATCTCTGGAAAAAATTGCACTCGTGAACTCAACGGCTTGACCACTTCGCCACGGTCGTCTCGAGAGTTCCGGAGTTCGTGTTTTGAGCGAACACTTCTGCAGAGCCGCTGCTGGTATGAAACAACCCGCTGCTACAAAGCCCGTCCTCTCGACCTTATTGTATATTCCCAACTTGCCCTCACTCTTTTGTACTTTGCTTCACTGACGTCCCCTCTCTATTTGTCTCGAACCATTACACTGACACCTGCACTAGAATAAACAAACACTCAATTACCTGAGGATCCCAAACCTATATAAAGCAACCCTACCCCAGACTGGTCACATTTCTGCTGACGTACCGAGTAAACACTCCTACACTAAAGCCACACGACAGCTTTCTCTGCCGTTTGTCTAAACTGTGCGTGATCATCATTGAGCGTTCAATATTTGCCATTGTCTGACAAGTGAAGGTGAAGATTTGAACCGTGATGATCTAGATCTACGTTTAAGTTCAGAAATCGTTGGTTTCCATACACAGTAAACTCCTTCCTATTAAGTATATTACCGGACCACTTATAGTTTTTTCTTCTTCTTTTTCTTCCCTTTCTACTTCTTCGCTGACCCTTAGAAGGGCTGTAGTGTTTACAACCATCGTGGTGTGCGCCTTGGCCCCAGCATGTCAGATTCTGTAACGGAATCACTACTGCTAATTTCTCGCCTTGTGTAATATGTTCGTTAACAAACAGCTGGTCTATTCTTTTCTCTCAAAGAAATTAGGCACTGGAACCTATGCTGAGAGAACCGCTCAAAAGAAACATTCTGCCAAAGAAGACTGTCGTACCCCAGACTTGCTGTTGAGGAAGGATGGAGTCGGTCTTTGACTAAACCGCCCACCGTAGGAATCAACCCGAGGCAAACGTCTAGGATTGGGAAACTACTGCACTGTTGTCATCTGTATGACATGACAGATGTTGCAAGGGCTCTTTGGGAGCTAGTAAACACACTACCTGATGAGCATGATGCTGCCGGGAGTGACCGGGGGATTTGACTGTCGCTCAACACTTAGGGGAAGGCGAGACGGATATACAATCAGACTATCACAGGTAACATCAAGGTTTGAACTGGCTACTGTAGATCGGGACGGAGAGCTTACGGCTTTATCCCGAGTTCCGTGATGTGGATTCTTGCTGTAACATTTAGCTGTTGCAATAACCTCTAAATCAAACAATATTTCGTTGGTTTTGGCAGTGGTAGCTAGAGTCGATCGTTAAAAGCAATGGCAAACTACTGAAGACAAATTTGCCTAGAAAATCCACAACATACATACAATGCTGGGGTGGTTTCTGCAACGTTCTCGAAAACAAACTTCTAACTAATAAACCTCAAAGGGACGGAGCCACACACCAGTGCAACTGATGAAGACTTAATTACAACCAGACAGTCACATAGTCATTCTAAGTATATTGTTGGAAGTTTTATCTACAAGTACAAAACATGAGGGCCGACTGCCTACAGACTTGGAGAGAAACAGATTTGACTCTCTTGCGTGTCAAGCTGTTCCTAAGCAGATTTCATCGGCAATAGTCGGTAAACCAATCGTTAGACAGATGAATGTCTGTCAGGAATGGCTTGTGGAGGGGTTAATCGAGGATCCCGGTCGGTCAATTGCTTGAAAAGTGTCTGATTGTCTGGCGAATGGGTCCTTAGTGTCCAACACTAAAACCGCGCAGTAATTGTGACAACAATTCTCTGTTCACGGAGACACCGTTTTACACAGAGACTACGTACTGTACACGACTGCCTCACGTCGACAAATATAACACAGACGTACTGTACACGACTGCCTCACGTCGACAAATATAACACAGACGTACTGTACACGACTGCCTCACGTCGACAAATATAACACAGACGTACTGTACACGACTGCCTCACGTCGACAAATATAACACAGACGTATTGTACACGACTGCCTCACGTCGACAAATATAACACAGACGTACTGTACACGACTGCCTCACGTCGACAAATATAACACAGACATACTATACACGACTGCCCCACGTCGAAAAAATATAACACAGACGTATTGTACACGACTGCCTCACGTCGACAAATATAACACAGACGTACTGTACACGACTGTCTCACGTCGACAAATATAACACAGACGTACTGTACACGACTGCCTCACATCGACAAATATAACACAGACGTACTGTACACGACTGCCTCACGTCGACAAATATAACACAGACGTACTGTACACGACAGCTACATATTGACACATATAACGCAGCCGAAGTCCTCGGCACAAACAAACAACATCAGACAATATAACACTGACGTCGCCGGCACCATTACAGCACATCGACAAATACAACAAAGACGATGTACTCGACACAACTACAGCACATCGACAAACAAAACAAAGACAATGTACTCGGCACGACTACAGCACATCGACAAACATAACAAAGACGATGTACTCGGCACAACTACAGCACATCGACAAACATAACAAAGACGATGTACTCGGCACGACTACAGCACATCGACAAACATAACAAAGACGATGTGCTCGGCACAACTACAGCACATCGACAAACATAACAAAGACGATGTACTCGGCACGACTACAGCACATCGACAAATATAACAAAGACGATGTACTCGGCACGACTACAGCACATCGACAACCATAACAAAGACGATGTACTCGGCACAACTACAGCACATCGACAAATAATACAAAGACGATGTACTCGGCACAACTACAGCACATCGACAAATAATACAAAGACGATGTACTGGGCACAACTACAGCACTTCGACAAATATAACAAAGACGATGTACTCGGCACAACTACAGCACATCGACAAATAATACAAAGACGATGTACTCGGCACGACTACAGCACATCGACAAATATAACAAAGACGATGAACAGGGCACGAATTCAGGGAATGTATAGTTATATAAGTTATTATTTTAGATAAAGTGGGCGCAAATCCAGGTACGCCGCCGCTGCTCCATATAGGGTTATTGATCTGACATTAGAATGTATATTGTAAGTGCACTAATGAATCTTCCCTCAATTTAGGCGGGGGGGGGGGGGGAGAGTGGGGTGGGGTATAAACCAGCCGCCCCCTTCCCCCCCCACCCCCCTGTACCGAAAATAGGACCCACAATAGCAATAGCATTACCTCCACAGATAGTGATTACAAAAATAGGAACGGCAATATTTTCAACAACAAAACAAATATAGTCAGTAAAAAAATGCACCATGTATTTTTAACTTGAAAAGAATTACATTCTTTTCCTTATTGTTAATGAAATTGTTTACACATTACTTAAATTTCCCCAGCGTGTCTTCGAAAATCGTTCCACCAACCACATTTAGTATGCGTGCCGTGGTTTGCAAATAGCTGTCACAAAAAATGCTGATTTAGAATTGCTACAACAATAGTGTTGTGATATCACTATCTACTCAACAAATGTAACCGGCTGTTTTTTAATTTTCCAATTGTTTTCATCCATTGGCAGGATAAGGTAATATTACCACTGACCCAGCGACACAGTGAGATGAGGCGCCGATTGAAAACGGTGGTGTCATGGCGAGCTATTTAAGATGTCTGCGAGCATGTGTTGCGCCATTTTTTGTTGTGTACACAATACTCGTGACGTACTTCCTGGCCCAGAGCGCCTGGGATGACGTCAGCAGCAGACTACGACGGCGCAGCGATGCCAGATTTTTAGACGTGTTAGTTCAAGAGGAACGGCGTCATTTGCGCAGTTTTCAAGACGTTGTGAAAAATTACAGGTTTGTGGCATGCTTGGTTCTTTTTTGGCTGTCAAATTTATTAATAATGCAGGATACGCATGTGTGGTTAAACATTCCAGACTCTAAAACAGAAATCATACTAAGGTTAGAAAACAGGATATTGGTCATGAACTCCAGCAGAAAACAAAATGGTGTGAGCCATCCTTTGAGAATAAAAAGAAAAACGTTACCAAACCATGCGGCACGTTCAAGAAGGGTTGCTGAGATCGGGCACCCAAGAGGCAGATAGATTGTTGATATTGAAGCTGTTGCATGACGGTTTGACACCCATACAACCAGACGAAACGTATGAGGCTTGTCAATCCAACACGACAAACACAGACACCTTCGCCAGCCAGAAAGTATCACTACGCAATGGCTGTACTATTGAAGTTGAAGCCGAAAGGACCGACTTCATTGCCCTAGGTTTTATCCCATATGATTCGGTCTTCCTCATCGGAACCGCTAACCACCTGCCGAAAGCATCATACAAAGTACGAACTCACGACCTTTAGAGCGCGAGGCAAACGGTTTGATGGACTAATTAGGGTTACTTCCTTGGGGGTCAGAGTGCATCTGCCTGCGAAACGAGGAACCATCTTGATTTTTTTTTTTTAAATGTCCACTCAAGAACTGCTGTCTGTATGAATACCATCTCTAGGTCAAGAATCCAACGAAATCATATTCCAAAGACCGCGTTCAACCGTATAAACTAGTACATTGTGGCACTCAACGGTGACCAAGTCACCTGTAGACCAATTTGTGTGGGTCGCAGGGCCAGATTTAAACTTGATAACGCCATCAGCTGTTAAACTTATGGATAATGGAATTATAATCTAGTTAATATTTTAGTATAAAAATAATACAGAAAACGTTTGCTAAATCACTGAAATTATATTGTATAATTCTCTAAACGGTTCTAGTGAAAGAAAATTGCAATTTAAGTATTTTTTTTTTTTTTTTAATGTATTTTGAAAATATAAAGTAGGAATTTGTGGAGGTTGCTGTAGACTGTGGGACCCTTTTTAGGCTTTTTTGCCTATGTCCTAATCCAGCACTAGTGGGTCGTTACTCTCGTCTTATTCCCCCTGTATATGACCAAGTCCCACCACACATATACATTATTGTCCCTGTCTATGACCTAGCCCCACCACACATATACATTATTGTCCCTGTCTATGACCTAGTCCCACCACACATATACATTATTGTCCCTGTCTACGACCAAGTTCCACCACACATACACATTATTTTCCCTGTCTACGACCGAGTCCCACCACACATAGACATTATTGTCCCTGTATATGACTAAGTCCCACCACACATAGACATTATTGTACCTGTCTACGACCGAGTCCCACCACACATAGACATTATTGTCCCTGTATATGACCTAGTCCCACCACACATATACATTATTGTCCCTGTCTACGACCAAGTCCCACCACACATAGACATTATTGTCCCTGTCTACGACTGAGTCCCACCACACATAGACATTATTGTCCCTGTATATGACCAAGTCCCACCACACATAGACATTATTGTCCCTGTCTACGACCGAGTCCCACCACATATAGACATTATTGTCCCTGTATATGACCAAGTCCCACCACACATAGACATTATTGTCCCTGTCTACGACCTAGTCCAAGGAAACATAGACATTATTGTCCCTGTCTACGACCGAGTCCCACCACACATAGACATGATTGTCCCTGTATATGACCTAGTCCCACCACACATATACCTTATTGTCCCTGTCTACGACCAAGTCCCACCACACATAGACATTATTGTCCCTGTCTACGACCAAGTCCCACCACACATAGACATTATTGTCCCTGTATATGACCAAGTCCCACCACACATAGACATTATTGTCCCTGTCTACGACCGAGTCCCACCACACATAGACATTATTGTCCCTGTATATGACCAAGTCCCACCACACATAGACATTATTGTCCCTGTCTACGACCTAGTCCAAGGAAACATAGACATTATTGTCCCTGTCTACGACTGAGTCCCACCACACATAGACATGATTGTCCCTGTCTACGACCAAGTCCCACCACACATAGACATTATTGTCCCTGTCTACGACCAAGTCCCACCACACATAGACAGTATTGTCCCTGTCTACGACCAAGTCCCACCACACATAGACATTATTGTCCCTGTATATGACCTAGTCCAAGGAAACATAGACATTATTGTCCCTGTCTACGACCGATTCCAAGGAAACATAGACATTATTGTCCCTGTCTACGACCGAGTGCCACGACACATAGACATTATTGTCCCTGTATATGACCAAGTCTCACGACCCACAGACATTATTGTCCCTGTATATGACCAAGTCTCACGACCCACAGACATTATTGTCCCTGTATATGACCCTCCCGCTACCCACAGAGATTATTGTCCCTGTATATGACCAAGTCTCACGACACACAGACATTATTGTCCCTGTATATGACCAAGTCTCACGACCCACAGACATTATTGTCCCTGTATATGACCAAGTCTCACGACCCACAGACATTATTGTCCCTGTATATGACCAAGTCTCACGACCCACAGACATTACTGTCCCTGTATATGACCATCCAACGACACATAGACATTATTGTCCCTCTCTATGACCAAGTCGCACGACACACAGACATTATTGTATCTGTATATGACCGAGTCCCACGACACATAGACATTACTGTCCCTGTGTATGACCATCCAACCACACATAGACATTATTGTCCCTCTCTATGACCAAGTCGCACGACACACAGACATTATTGTATCTGTATATGACCGAGTCCCACGACACATAGACATTATTGTACCTGTATATGACCATCCAACGACACATAGACATTATTGTCCCTCTCTATGACCAAGTCGCACGACACACAGACATTATTGTCCCTGTGTATGACCATCTAACGACACATAGACATTATTGTCCCTGTCTATGACCATCTAACGACACATAGACATTATTGTCCCTCTCTATGACCAAGTCGCACGACACACAGACATTATTGTATCTGTATATGACCGAGTCCCACGACACATAGACATTATTGTCCCTGTATATGACCATCCAACGACACATAGACATTATTGTCCCTCTCTATGACCAAGTCGCACGACACACAGACATTATTGTCCCTGCATATGACCGTCCCACGACCCACAGACATTACTGTCCCTGTATATGACCATCCAACGACACATAGACATTATTGTCCCTCTCTATGACCAAGTCGCACGACACATAGATATTACTTTTCCTGTCTATGACCAAGTTCCAGGTCACATACACATTATGGTTTCAAACAGACACACCGTTCTGTCCATACACCATTGCCTGATCCTGTCTTGATTGTTCAGCTAGCATTAGTTCCCCTGTGTAAAAAGCCGTTTTCATCCCTTAAGAGCATTGGGCATTTAGTGCCTGGACAATATTTTGTAGATAAATCTCCCTCTATGGGCGTTTGATCGTCACACGGGCCGCCTTGACTTCCCCGGACATAACTTAGTTCCTATTTTAGGCTGGGTCGACTTAGAAGCTAAGGTCAAATGTAACGAGACAAATCCACCTGGATATGGGTTCGAACCCGAATTCTAAGGGCCGACAAGCGAGCGTCTAACCACCAGGCTATCGCAGCTGCTGACATTTTTACGTAAAAGATTTATAAATCCGTCTCCAGTGGTAAAACAATGCAAATGACTGTTGTTCTACATTTTTGTTTTTCAGAGGGGACATGCGGAGACAGGTCGGTGGCAACGGGATTAATGGCAACGAAAGGCAGCGGAGGATGCATTACACGCAATCAAATACAAGTTCTGCTCCTTCTTTGGCTCTCACCGAGGCACACCCAATGAACGTTCATGGAAGAGACGAATACACTGACGATAACGATGATGACGATAGATCTTACAACGAAAGTTACCTTCCAAAAGATTTAAAATCAGAAAAAGCAAGGGAAAACAAATTCCCGAAGCCGGTTTTCCAAGTTGAAGTAGAGGAATGGCAAGAGCCAGCAGAGCAGCCTGGAGTTTTCACAAAAACACTGAACAATTCTGAAGCCACTTCAACCCATGCCCGCTTTGTATACAGCAACGTGAAGGGCATCAACCATAATTTGCCAATCTACAAGCACATTCCAGCAAATGATATTGCCAGAACTGAGCAACAAGCGCAGCCACAGAAAACGGGCAGCTCGCATCAAAATGGAGGATACACTACTGAATTTTGTGATAATGTATTTGATGTATTCGGACAGAAGTCGGCAATATGCAAACGGGAACTAGCTGAACTTAACACTGTCTTTCATGTAAACATCAGCACATATTTTTTACCATTCAGAGAAGTTGGCGATATTTTTATCTTTTCTGCATTCCTAGATACTAGAGGGGCAACCTCTTTGATTCGTCTGATGACGCTTGGTGGTAAAGATCGTAACAATCGTAAATCTGCTTATTGGTGTGTGTTCTATACCCGATCTCGGACACCTGGCTCTAACAAGGGTACCACATCTGACCTGAATAATGCGGTAATAGATTCGAACAATTTTAGCAGGCTTGGCACCCAACTGACATACTACTCTGCCAGTGATGGCCACAATAGAAGTAATCAATTTTATATTATGTCATGTCCAGTTCCCGATGGAGCTAAGAGCTCTCTGTTGCCACCTTACCGGGGTCTGTTTCAAGTCATTGTTGGAGACACTCAGCGTCCATTTCTGGGGACAAGCCAGGAGAGTATCACTTTGAGAATTATCAGGAACAACGCCGAAAGCGCTAGATCGCACCGAAAAAGTGCGCTACATAAAAGTACCTCTTCCCACTCGCGTAAAGACGTATTGACGTTTGGTGAATCAGATAGTATAGACAGTTTTAATAAAACTACAAAAATTACAGACAATATTAGTATACTAGGTGATACAGTATCATATACTAGAAGTACATCAGAAGTGCCGAGAACTATCATGATAAACAGTACAGATGATAAGATAGTATCATGTGTCCCACCGCTGCAAGGATCAATCGGGGTTGTTCAGCTTGTGGAATTCATTGAATTGACCCTACTTCTGGGAAGTCAGCATATAGTTTTCTATACATTCCAGATCTCTGATGAGATCAAGAAGATTCTCTTCATGTACGAAAGACGTGGGCTGGTCACAATGCTTCCATGGGCTCTACCAGATCCGGACTCAGTTTGGGCAAAGGGAAGAGACATGGCTCTGAACGACTGCTTGTATAGAACTATGCACATCTATGATTATGCTCTATTCCTAGACTTGGATGAGTTTTTAGTACCTCGAGTCACTTCAGATATCCCATCATTTCTCAAATACCTTAAGTCCGTCCACAGGTTCAACTCCACAAGATTTTCAGACTTGGTTTTCAGCTCTACATACTTCCCTCCTCCAACGAAAGTCCAGTATAAAAACCTCACAAATGCAGTCGATTTCACCAGAGACGTCAATAAATTCATCAGCTTAAAAAGCGTACATAGAACTTACTTCAACCCCAAACACACACTCCGGTTAATCAAACTGTCAAAAGCTCTTCGAGTTGGAGCAGGAGAAAGGAAACGAACTTCCTTCACAATCAGCTCTCGCTTTGCTGTGGTCCACCACTACAGCTACTGCCCGCAAGATGCCAGTGCTGGAAGTAAAGGTGGTGCTGCTGTGAGGTCAGTAGCTCGGGACTCAAGCGCCACTGATCTCTGCGGCCACACCAAGACAGACTTCATCATGTGGCGCTACAGACATGTACTTATACCCAGGGTCAAGGACAGTGTCATCAGGCTAAACCGAGGTTAGGGGTCATTAGACAAATTCAAGGTTAGAGACCATCAAACAAAGCCGAAGCTCGGGATAACCCAAATAAAATCATGTTAACATTATACATTCTCTATCACGAAATATTATAATTCAAACACTTACTTATTAGCCTGGGAGGAGAAACCTCACTTCTTAGCCTGGGCGGAGAAACCTCACTTCTTAGCCTTGGCGGAGAAACCTCACTTCTTAACCTGGGCAGAGAAACCTGAGCGCCACCCTCCCCCCTTTCTCAACCAACGACCGGCTCAAAACAACTGTCTGGGGATCGAGTCCCCTTCCGGCGCCGAGCAAGAAGTCGTCCCCTCTACCTCCCTAAACCATCTGCCGGGGAATCAAGCGGTTTATCTAAATGTTATGTTTTTGAATATGTGTTTTTGTTTCATATACATTTCGTTGGTCATTCAGCACATAATAATAATAATACAAATTATTAGTATTACTCACTTAAACAATATTTAAGCGCACCGAGCCCCACCCCTCATCACTTATGAAGGTGTTGATCCCCACCCGCCCTAATGTTTTCTTTCTGTGCGGCGCCCCCTGCTAACGAAACTGGCAGCAATCTTAATAGCAGAACTATCTATTTCATGTTTATAATGTACCACAGGCGGCCTCAGGTGGCTTGGATAATGTTTGCATGTCTGTGTGTGTGCTAGGCGAGAGAGTTTATGTGTGTGGGAGAGAGCGTATGTATGCGTTAGAGCTAGAGAGTGTGAGTGTGTGTGAGGCAAATAATATGTGTATGTGTGTGTGAAAAGGATAGTATGTGTATGTGATAGAGAACAGGTGTGTGAAAGAGAGTATGTGAGAGAGAATGTGTGTATATGAGACAGGGTGTGTATGCGAGAGAGAGAGGCAGAGATATGTGAGGGATGTAATTCTTTATAATTTATCTTGTCAAATTTCAACGATGACGTGAAGTTATATTAACATGTGTATTCCTATATGCCTGCTCACCCACAGTACAGATCATTTTGATAAAATACCGACTGGCTTCAGCGATCACGCTTCTGCACATCTCCCAGTCTTTATGTGTCATCGCCTCTCTCAATCTATTCAAGTTAAGTCTTGGGTGACTAGTCATTTAGCTTCAACAGGTTCTATGCAGTTTTTTTTTTTTTTTTTTTTTTTTCAAAATTTGTAAATAATTCAGGATTTGCTCTTGAATATTAAAACTGATTTCATTGAGGGTTGGTGGGGGGGGGGGGCGGCGGAGGGAGAGGGGGGGGGGTGGTGTTTTAAAAAACGTTGCAGGCTAGTTGTTTCATACCTGCCTGGCTATTTATTAGTCACCGGTTCGAACCTCTATGGAGGCAAATTTCTTGTTTAGCGGTATAGGTTATCCTGTCGGCCTAAACTGAGTGCTAGGAACTGCTCTGGGAAGTAAAAGACATAGTTAGACATTCTCTACATCATCTGCCGTGTGCCCATATGTCTATGCAAACGTGTGTTTCGCACTATATGCACAAGACGCCTTAAGGAAGAAATCTAGGAACTCAAGTCATTTTACCAAGGATCGGCTAACCCAACCTTTAGAACGCTGGGCTCTTATATGGGATACCCGGGTTTGAATCCTCGGCATGTCATAGACTTTTCTTTCCTCTGTCGGGGCACACACAAAACATCCTATTCTGGAGAGTTTGTGGTGACTGTACCAGCCAAACGGCCCTAAATCTTCACGCGTAAGTTCACTTGACCTACACCCTCTCCCCTTTTCCCCATTTGCCTTCCCTCAAAGTGCAGTAAGGACAGTTTACTTGTTCATAGCCTTCAACATTCTGATGGAAATCGCCTTGGACTTATATGAAGCTTTGGGGGGCTGCGTGGTCTCGAGGCATGGTGTCCCCCTCCAGTGCTAGAGGTTCCGGTTCAATCCCCGGTAGAGGCTGGAATTTTTTCACGTGGACTTGGACTTCTAGTTTTTCCCCTGAGATTTTTATAGTGAGATCGGACGCCCGTGTGTATTGTTGCGCACGTAAAAATATTCCTTGGCAGTTGGAAATAGAAAAGAGTAGCCTAACGTCGCTGCCCTGGCAAAATATTCAGTTGAAAATCTACCCAAAGTATTTCAGGATCCTCGCCGGTGCTACAGAATCTGTGCACTGTTCTGAGTTTCTTCGGACTCAGACTTGAGTTAGAAAAAAGAACGGAGTTCTTATGGGTTAATACGCGTGTGTCATGATGTTGATCTGTTGTTTAAACTGCAAACCTCAAAAAGTGTTTAAACTTGTCTAAAGCTTGCACAAGCAACTCGTGTTTCAAGTTTAAATGTATGAGGCAGCTGGATACTTGCCTGCTGAGCTAAATGTGTTGCGTTTCAACCTACAGAGGTCGACCTTTTATAAATAGCCATGGACATCTGGTATATTTGCTGGTAAATATGTTCAGGAAACCTGCTGTTGGCCGCATTAGCCATCAGGTGCTGGTTGGTCGTCTTCTTCTTCGTGTTCACCGGTGGTAAACCTCGGTGGACATTTCTGGTTGCTCATCCAACTTTGGACTTCAGTTCCAGAACCTATTACATATATGAATTGTGTGTATGCAGATTGTTGGTTCCTTGCCTCAAAGGTTGATAGCTCAGACTTGGAAGAAACCCCCCGATTAGTCCACTTTTAGGACATGCTTGTTGGGGAGGCAGTGGTTCTATTCTTGTTTTCCCGACAGAGGGGTCCCGGAACCGACACAGGGATGAGTTGATTGAGCTATGAGTCCAGCAAGGTAAGCCCGATGCGCCACTCTCGTGAGAGGGTACTCTACGGCAGGTCTACTTAATACCCTTGCCTTATGATACTATTACAGTGATACTTTGGCTAACGAAGATAATGGATACAGTATAATGAAGATGCATTGGCACTAAAAGCACATGGGGCTGGAGAGCTGGCTAGGGAAAGGGATCCTTTCAGCGAGGAGAGCGACGTGCTGTAAAGGACCTGGTGATTGAATATGATGGATAAAACCAGTGTGTTGAGGTCCCTACGACAACCTCTCACAGCAACGATATTTTTATTTACTGCAGTCACCTGACATACAAGATTATCACGTGACCTCTATGTTCGTGAGGCCCGGACAAGTGCGTTAATAAAGACTTGCTCTTCCTGGGATAAGCTGAGAATCTTCCAGACATCACAGGCTGAATATTTCAATGTTGTGCCGTCTCCGCTATGGAGGCTAGCAGCAGTGCATCTACTGACAATATTTCTCTGTGATTCGCATTTCTCTACCAGAAGACTTGTTAATCAATATAGAACTGGTACTATTAGCCATCGGACGTTGGGGCTTATACTGAGGGGAGGATCTGAGTACCTATGGCCATATCCGGAGTGCAATGATAATAACCCAACTCACTAACAAACTAACTAGCTCATTTCTCTTCCATTCTCCTATTTCCGCATCACTTTCTGAAAGTCCCAAGAACGGCGCTGGCATACTGTTGTCGCGTCTCAGTTCTCGCCATCGTTCCTAATAGAGCCCAATTAATCAAGTAACAGAAAGTGTATTGATTGGCACTCATAGAAAGAAGTAGATAGATAGAAGAACACACTGTTTATTTACTAATAGAGCCCAGGACACTGACCTGGGGGAATCTTTGGTTGTCTTTGGGATAACCCCAGGACTGTACTGGCTGGGATAACTTGGATTTCTCCACGACATTTCTATACCCAGCACGTCTTCTAGCGAAATATTCTGAGCTGTCAGATAAGAAAATACAATAACTGGACAGAACAATAGTCTTGCCTAGAATCCTTGTTTTGTTCATTGCAAAAATGCAAGGTAATTGACAACAGTGGCACTGAGGTAACATTTTCAAGGAGAACAAGAAAGAGAGAATGCACATAAACCATCGGCTTTTATAAAATAATGTATTAGACACACACTAACTGCATGTCTGCATATGATTAGAAAGCTTGTTGTACATGTGTTGTATACGTAAACAAATGTATCATTATTCCAGAAATGTTAGGATCTCATCACAGAATTCACGAAATAACTACCAAAGAGCTCATTAAATGTTAATTCATTCATAATGTGTAAATTATTATTAATCATTGATAACTGATTCCAGAGAAAACGTGAGAACAGTATAGCTAGAATGTCTTTGCAACGGAACCCCCAGAAGCTTAAAAAATATTCACAGATTTAAAAGAAAACACAAACAGAGAAAGCAGATGGAGAGTGAAGTTAAAAGATAGGGAAAACATCATGCGAGCTGCATGCAACAGGCAAGGATAGAACGACTTAGCGTGAGTGGGTTGAAGGTTTATGCTCCACTGGGAGGGCGGAGGGGATAAAAGGTAAATTGCGTATCCTTTACAGGACGTTGCAGAACCAACCCCAGCAGCCATTGGCTGTTGTGTGGTTTCTCTAGGCAATTTACGTCCAGTAGTTGGCCATTGCCGCTGGACGGTCGGCCCCCTGATAACACCGTCGAAACCAACGCAAGGCGCATGGCCCGCAGCTGGGATCGAACCCGGCACCCCGGCATTACGAAGCGTTCGCATCGACGTAGCCACAGAGCTGACTGGGGATAACAGGCAGGGATACAAATATAAAATGACGTATTCCTGCCTGGAGAAATATGTATGATCTGTGAATTAGAGAGCGTGTGTGCACGCAGGCGTGCCGCAACATTGGAGCTTGGGCACCATCAACTTCTCCCCCTCTGCCCTCCCCAACGGCGAAGTTGTCCCACCTTTACCATGTTTAGAAGAAAACATTTTAGGTTTTCGTCTGTATATTGAGGGTTATTTTACATACATTATTATACTTATTTGCTTACATTATTTTTATGAAGTACTTAGGCAAGGTTTATGCCTCTTTAGCCTCCGAGCCCGTTAGATAATATGTATAGAGGCTGAGGAGGCCCCAGTATTTTTGTGTTGACGCCCCCGTGTACGAGTGGAGTTGTCTGTTGAAATGTAATAAGTAATGGAATGTGAAACATGTACATAATACAAATGTAGTAATTGATCGCTGGGTCAATTGTTTTCTTTGCTTCTTGCTTTGTTTAGTTGCAGGCATTGTGGGCGACAAAAGATAGGCAAGGATAGATGGCTAGCATAACTGTATCATATGGTTAATCAGCAAATCGGGCTGACAATACTGACGCTTTTTGAAATTCAAGCCCGAAAGTAGACTATCAACTAAATGTAACATCATCAGTAATCTTATTGAAAGCGTTTGGAATCTCTCTCTTTCTCTCTCTCTCTCTCTCTCTCTCTCTCTCTCTCTCTCTCTCTCTCTCTCTCTCTCTCTCTTGGTTTACCCCACAAGGACATCAATAAGCGATAAACACCCGGTGACATAAAATGCAACCATGCGGATGAAAATTACCCGTGAAGAGGTCTTAGAAACCCCTTTCAGCTGTTATGCCATATTTATGAGCCGGCTATATTCAGGGCCCCAGGCAAAAGCCAGGGTGGGGCTTCAAACAATAAAAAAAAAAGTGCATCCCTAATGGGGATAACTATTAATGATAACTATTTGGAATGAGTTTAAATATCTGGGAACTACATTTACTGAAGATGGGAAATTGGATAAAGAAATTAACACTAGATGCAGTAAAGCAAACCAAGTATTGGGACAGCTAGGCCCCTCCCCCCCC
This sequence comes from Candidula unifasciata, assembly GCA_905116865.2. NCBI lineage: Eukaryota > Metazoa > Mollusca > Gastropoda > Stylommatophora > Geomitridae > Candidula > Candidula unifasciata. The sequence goes on from CAJHNH020001688.1 coordinate 195,734, forward strand.
CTCCCCCCTCTTACAGCATAAGACAATCCCAATCAGCACAAAGAGACATCTTATTCAAAGCATATTTATTCCAACTCTGTGCTACCAGTGCCAGACATGGTCACTCACAACAAACCGTAAAAGAAAATTAGTAACCACGGAAATGAGATGTCTGAGAAGGGCTGTATGAGTGACCATAAGAGATAGGATCAGGAATGAGATCATAAGAGAAAATGTCGGCACAGAACCAATTCTGGATTACATACGAAGACAGCAAGTGAAATGGTTTGCCCACTTAGAAAGAATGCCTTGTGACACCATACCATACTAAGCATACATGGAAAGAGAAGAAGGACGTAGAGCACGGGGTAGACCAAGAACAAGATGGAGGGATAACATCAGAGAAACTCTACAACAGCACGATGTGCCTATGGTCGAGGCGGCCAGAAGAGCTAGAAACAGAACCTTATATCTCCCTCGACACCCACAGCGGTAAAAGAGGAAGTGAAGAAGAAGAAGAAGAAGAAGAAGAAGATTTGGAATGAAAATCTTTGTGGCCAAAAACAAAGCACAGCCAGGTGGTGATTACTGTATTTAAAATCGGACTGCGGTGGATGTGATTATTAATAAAGATTAAGAGACCTACGAAGTGCATGAGGTTTCATAGGAAAAGCAAATGAACGATGCTTAGCAAAACAAAGCCTAGCATATGACACAGCATCTTGTGTGAGAGTGGAGGTGGAGGTTGTCACAGCAGCCTTCCGCTGGCTTGAGAACCGGCTGCACACACATATCGTATTGAAGCTAACTGACTCACACAGCGTGCTGAGAAAGGCAAACACAGGTAGTCTCCGTGGTGAGGTCTAAGGTATTAAAGCGCCCTTTAGATATTCTCTTAAAGGAATGCTGGTGTGTTGGGAAATGAACAGGCAGACAGATTGGCTGGCTGTGCACCATTTGGTGGTACACTGAGGCATGACTGGCCAAAATGTTGTAAGGATCCTTTGGGTGGCGAGTAAAAAGTGCGGAGGCACAAACAGATCATGACGGTTGGAAGAAAAACATCGGTGCAGTGAGGAGTGTCCTGAGGATATAGCCGACGCTCAACATTCAGGGAAGGGGCGAGATGAAATTACAATCAGACTGTTACTTGTACCATCGGAAGTCGAAATCCAGATGGAGATCCACTGGGACAAACATTCATTGTGGATACTCAATTTTTAGTCCAGCAAAAGCACCAGTATCTTCCTTTACAGTTCTCCTTCCAACAAGAACCTCGAAAGCCCTCGAGATCTGCACACGTCGACCAGTGGGTCCATCTGTGTAAATAACTGTTAACTCCATCATCCGAACTCTCAAGAATCAAGACTTGAACTTTCGCCTTCAACACCAACGGGTTTGTTGTCTGCAACCTCTGTCTGGTTTTTTAGACTGATAAGGCACAATATTAGCGGGGAACCGGGGTGGCGCAGTAGGAGGACGCCCACCTTCCGGTCCGGAAATCTTGGGTTCGAATCTGCATCGAGAAGGAGTATTTTTTCATAACTGACTTGGCTCCCAAGTAAGTCCAGCCTGTTATAGGTACCAGGAAATATCCCGGTAAGCAAAGCTATGGGAATCCTGCCAGCCAAAGAAAAGTCCTCCTGATCTGAGCATATGACACACCGAGTGCCTGAGCAGATGACACACCGAGTGCCTGAGCAGATGACACACCGAGTGTCTGAGCAGATGACACACCGAGTGCCTGAGCAGATGACACACCGAGTGTCTGAGCAGATGACACACCGAGTGCCTACTTGTTTATGAAAATTTTCATCTGGCATCAAAAGCCCCATGCGCTACTGGAGTAAACTGGGTAGTTTAAGAGTTTTTTTTAAAGTAGTAGCCGGTGACTTAGGAGATGCTTTTACACATCGCAGAAGCAAATTATAAAGCCAACAGGAGCGGCAAGAAAAAAATATGGGTCACGAGTGAAGACCAGACGTGCACCGTCCTTTTTGTGACCTACGCTGAAAAACATGTATATTAAACGTTAATAACTGTAGAAGACGTCTCTTATGTGCCTGCAGTGATCGGCTCAGATAAAGTGCCACTTGACACCAGGAATGTGGCACTAAAGTCTTATCTCAGCCACAATAAATTTCCCGGTAAACATTTCCTGTGTGTGTGTAAAAGCCCTGATATAGACAAGCTGGTCACGCTTTGTTGAACCAATAGTTGACACAGGACAGTAGCGAGTGTTCAGCAGTGATTTTGAATGCGTTTACTTGTGAAAATTGCCACAACGGTAGGCAGCTTCCGGTGGCTGAAGTCAAGGATAGGTAATCCCTTCACAGATATTGCTTAAGGAGCGTGACAGGATAAACGTTTCGATAAACAACATTACACACGTCAGTGGACACAAGTCTTCCTTGCCTGTCGTCAGTCCCCCCCCCCCCTCCCCTTCTCCCCCATACAGGAGCTGGCTATAATGGGGAAAACCTGCTTGAACATTGTGAGGCGTTTTTTTTTAGTCCGTTCCTGATGTCGTGCCTCAATTAAAAAATATGTAACTTAGTAACCGTTCAGTGTAAGTTGTTGTATGTTGGCATGCAGCCTGTTAATAACCATGCTCTTGTGAGAAATTATTTTTTTTTAATTTATACAATAAAAAGAACTCCACAGGGGAGCATGTACAGCAGGGGTCCACCGATCATCAGTAGAAAGATACCTCGCTCCTTCGAAGTCGGAGTGCATTTGTCTGAGAGGCAAGGAACCAACAGTCTACACTCAGATGTGTCAGATCTGTCAAACGGGTGCACACGCAACACTCAGGTTCTGGAACAGGACTTCAGCCCAGAAGTGGATGATCAACCAGAACTTTCCACCAGAGTTTACATCTAGTGAATGCAAAGAAAAAGAAGAAGACCCCTCGCATCGGCCCTCATCCTATCTTGGACCACAATGTCCGCTAACTCTTTTAGGAAAGCTTGACAGTCTGCTTAGCTCTGCAAAGTGAGCATGTCGGGTCGGTAGTCGCATTCCATTTCACCATATTGACATCAGATGGTTACACGTCGTACGCAGATCTTTCGACAAAGCTCAGTCGCAACGGGACCATAGGCCAGATCTCACGTCATGAGGGTACTCGTGGCAAGGTGCTCTCGAGGCCGATCCACTGGCCCTGCTGCGACTGCTAGGCTGCTTTTCGGACCCTAGTCTTGTCTTCGGCGTCCTTTATTTGCTACATTACCATGTCTCGGTGCTCTTTGGCCGTGGCTTTGGACCACAAAATATATAGTTTTTTTTTTTTTTTTTTTTGCATTGTTTGAGGCATATACATATAATAAATAACAGACACCGATTCAGAGCAAACAATCTGCGTGCTTACAGTTCTTAGGCTTGTCAGTCTTCGTGTTCATATACATCATTATCTCCCTTGAATTGCGGCTTTTTCACTGAATGCGGGATGGGTTTTCAAAATAATCACCACGCATCGCTGCACGTGCGAAATCTTTTACCAACCATGTCCACGCCGGGATCAGTTTCTACATTTTCTATTTGTTTAGTACACAAATTATGAGTCAAAGAGAGATCAGAGACATTCGCTCTTTTAAGAAAACAGCAATACCTGTACAACTGAAAGCTACAAAATCATAAGCACTTGGCATATAACATATAAAGAAATCCCTCTGTGGATAATGAGATTAACATCACAGCGGTCGCCTTTACTTCCCAGAACATTACATTGCACCGATTTTAGGGTGGGTCGACCTAGTATGATTTATTAAAATAAATTTCGCACGACAAACTTTTGGGGAGCCGAGACAGGTCTCAAGGCACAGTTAGGTTTGTAACCCATACCACCGCAGACAATGGCCCCTAGGTTATACATCGTAGCTTACCTTTAAAGTTCTTAAAAGCCATGAGAGTAAAGAGAAGGTTGAGAAGAACGAAAAGGATATTGGAAAAAAGGAAAACGAGGGTAAGTGGACTGGGCGAGAGAGAAGATGGCAAAGGAGGAGAGAAATTAACTTAGTATTATTTGAGCTAAAACAAAGCCCCGTCAGGTGGAAGTCGTGGATACATACTAGCGCATTAGCAAGGGTGTCTGCTTGCAAGAAGGTGGGCCGTCCTAAACATTATATCATCACCATCATCAGTGTCCACTTTTGCCGTTAGACGCTGTGGGGACAAACCGTTTGCGATTTATTGCTCAACTGGCACCAATGGCTACTGTTATTCCGTTAAGATGAATTTAATGTTGTCAATCCATGTTCTCCGAGGGCGGCCTCTTGATTTTACTTAAGATCTCTTCACGTGTAGCGCCTGTGTTGGTAGCTGTTCTGGCTGCATTCTTGCTAGATGACCAAACCACCTGATCTTCCGTGTCTCAATGAATTCGCTGCATGATGTTGTTCCTACAGTCTGTCTAATAATATCATTTCTAACTTTATCTCTGATAGTTAAGTTGGCGGCTTTTCTTAGACATCTCATTTCACGGGTGTGAATTTTACGTAGGTAAGCCTTTAATAAAGTCCAAGTTTTAGTCAATCAATCAGGCGCCGTCTTCACAGTAAAGGTTGGCTGCAATGGATCTCCAGCATGCTCTGTCTCTTGTCCTGGTTGTTCACTCTCTCAGACTACTGCCCATCCATCTCTTGTCCTGGTTGTTCACTCTCTCAGACTACTGCCCATCCATCTCTTGTCCTGGTTGTTCACTCTCTCAAACTACTGCCCATCCATCTCTTGTCCTGGTTGTTCACTCTCTCAGACTACTGCCCATCCATCTCTTGTCCTGGTTGTTCACTCTCTCAGACTACTGCCCATCCATCTCTTGTCCTGGTTGTTCACTCTCTCAGACTACTGCCCATCCATCTCTTGTCCTGGTTGTTCACTCTCTCAGACTACTGCCCATCCATCTCTTGTCCTGGTTGTTCACTCTCTCAGACTACTGACCATCCATCTCTTGTCCTGGTTGTTCACTCTCTCAGACTACTGCCCATCCATCTCTTGTCCTGGTTGTTCACTCTCTCAGACTACTGCCCATCCATCTCTTGTCCTGGTTGTTCACTCTCTCAAACTACTGCCCATCCATCTCTTGTCCTGGTTGTTCACTCTCTCAGACTACTGCCCATCCATCTCTTGTCCTGGTTGTTCACTCTCTCAGACTACTGCCCATCCATCTCTTGTCCTGGTTGTTCACTCTCTCAGACTACTGCCCATCCATCTCTTGTCCTGGTTGTTCACTCTCTCAGACTACTGCCCATCAATCTCTTGTCCTGGTTGTTCACTCTCTCAGACTACTGCCCATCCATCTCTTGTCCTGGTTGTTCACTCTCTCAGACTACTGCCCATCCATCTCTTGTCCTGGTTGTTCACTCTCTCAGACTACTGCCCATCCATCTCTTGTCCTGGTTGTTCACTCTCTCAGACTACTGCCCATCCATCTCTTGTCCTGGTTGTTCACTCTCTCAGACTACTGACCATCCATCTCTTGTCCTGGTTGTTCACTCTCTCAGACTACTGCCCATCCATCTCTTGTCCTGGTTGTTCACTCTCTCAGACTACTGCCCATCCATCTCTTGTCCTGGTTGTTCACTCTCTCAAACTACTGCCCATCCATCTCTTGTCCTGGTTGTTCACTCTCTCAGACTACTGCCCATCCATCTCTTGTCCTGGTTGTTCACTCTCTCAGACTACTGCCCATCCATCTCTTGATGTTTTATCCTCCCACTTGTATCATTTCCCATCTCATGTTCTCTTGCCTTCGACCTTTCCTTCCACATTTCCAGGGTCAATTCGATTCTCCAGTTGCTTTTTCATTGTTCAAGTTCCGTTATTAGCAGGATTGGGTATACATGCCATTAGACAGCTCTCACTGTTATGTGTTGTCCAAGTTTGACATTAGACAGCTTTTATTGTTATGTGTTGTCCAAGTTTGACATTAGACAGTTCTCATTGTTACGTGTTGTCCAAGTTTGACATTAGACAGCTTTCATTGTTATGTGTTGTCCAAGTTTGACATTAGACAGCTCTCATTGTTATGTGTTGTCCAAGTTTGACATTAGACAGCTCTCACTGTTATGTGTTGTCTAAGTTTGACATTAGACAGCTTTCATTTTTATCTGTTGTCTAAGTTTGACATTAGACAGCTCTCATTGTTATTTGTTGTCTAAGTTTGACATTAGACAGCTCTCAATGTTATGTGTTGTCTAAGTTTGACACTAGACAGCTTTCCTTATTATATGTTGTCCAAGTTTGAAATTAGACAGTTTTCCTTGTTATGTGTTGTCCAAGTTTGACATTAGACAGCTCTCATTGTTATGTGTTGTCTAAGTTTGACATTAGACAGCTCTCACTGTTATGTGTTGTCTAAGTTTGACATTAGACAGCTTTCATTGTTATGTGTTGTCCAAGTTTGACATTAGACAGCTTTCATTGTTATGTGTTGTCCAAGTTTGACATTAGACAGCTTTCATTGTTATTTGTTGTCCAAGTTTGACATTAGACAGCTCTCATTGTTATGTGTTGTCCAAGTTTGACATTAGACAGTTCTCATTGTTATGTGTTGTCCAAGTTTGACAATAGACAGCTCTCACTGTTATGTGTTGTCCAAGTTTGACATGAGACTTTCACTGTTATGTGTTGTCCAAGTTTGACATTAGACAGCTCTCATTGTTATGTGTTGTCTAAGTTTGACATTAGACAGCTCTCACTGTTATGTGTTGTCCAAGTTTGACAATAGACAGCTCTCACTGTTATGTGTTGTCCAAGTTTGACATTAGACAGCTCTCATTGTTATGTGTTGTCCAAGTTTGACATTAGACAGCTCTCACTGTTATGTGTTGTCCAAGTTTGACATTAGACAGCTCTCACTGTTATGTGTTGTCCAAGTTTGACATTAGACAGCTTTTATTGTTATTTCTTGTCCAAGTTTGACATTAGACAGCTCTCATTGTTATGTGTTGTCCAAGTTTGACATTAGACAGCTCTCATTGTTATGTGTTGTCCAAGTTTGACATTAGACAGCTCTCACTGTTATGTGTTGTCCAAGTTTGACATTAGACAGCTCTCACTGTTATGTGTTGTCCAAGTTTGACATGAGACTCTCACTGTTATGTGTTGTCCAAGTTTGACATTAGACAGCTCTCATTGTTATGTGTTGTCTAAGTTTGACATTAGACAGCTCTCACTGTTATGTGTTGTCTAAGTTTGACATTAGACAGCTTTCATTGTTATGTGTTGTCCAAGTTTGACATTAGACAGCTTTCATTGTTATGTGTTGTCCAAGTTTGACATTAGACAGCTTTCATTGTTATTTGTTGTCCAAGTTTGACATTAGACAGCTCTCATTGTTATGTGTTGTCCAAGTTTGACATTAGACAGTTCTCATTGTTATGTGTTGTCCAAGTTTGACAATAGACAGCTCTCACTGTTATGTGTTGTCCAAGTTTGACATGAGACTTTCACTGTTATGTGTTGTCCAAGTTTGACATTAGACAGCTCTCATTGTTATGTGTTGTCTAAGTTTGACATTAGACAGCTCTCACTGTTATGTGTTGTCCAAGTTTGACAATAGACAGCTCTCACTGTTATGTGTTGTCCAAGTTTGACATTAGACAGCTCTCATTGTTATGTGTTGTCCAAGTTTGACATTAGACAGCTCTCACTGTTATGTGTTGTCCAAGTTTGACATTAGACAGCTCTCACTGTTATGTGTTGTCCAAGTTTGACATTAGACAGCTTTTATTGTTATTTCTTGTCCAAGTTTGACATTAGACAGCTCTCATTGTTATGTGTTGTCCAAGTTTGACATTAGACAGCTCTCATTGTTATGTGTTGTCCAAGTTTGACATTAGACAGCTCTCACTGTTATGTGTTGTCCAAGTTTGACATTAGACAGCTCTCACTGTTATGTGTTGTCCAAGTTTGACATGAGACTCTCACTGTTATGTGTTGTCCAAGTTTGACATTAGACAGCTCTCACTGTTATGTGTTGTCTAAGTTTGACATTAGACAGCTCTCACTGTTATGTGTTGTCCAAGTTTGACATTAGACAGCTCTCACTGTTATGTGTTGTCCAAGTTTGACATTAGACAGCTCTCACTGTTATGTGTTGTCCAAGTTTGACATTAGACAGCTCTCACTGTTATGTGTTGTCCAGGTTTGACATTAGACAGCTCTCACTGTTATGTGTTGTCCAAGTTTGACATTAGACAGCTCTCACTGTTATGTGTTGTCCAAGTTTGACATTAGACAGCTCTCACTGTTATGTGTTGTCCAGGTTTGACATTAGACAGTTCTTACTGTTATGTGTTGTCCAAGTTTGACATTAGACAGCTTTTATTGTTATGTGTTGTCCAAGTTTGACATTAGACAGTGTGTTAAAAATGCCTATTCATTTAAAATAATTGTACGTGCCGTCGCCACAATAAAGGATGGCTACAGTTTAGCCACTTCTGTATATGGAATCATTATGGTGCGACTCTCGTATTGTCGTCAGACAGCCACAAGAACGATATTAACATGAAAAGTCACTGGCAGAAATGGAACCCTAGTACATGTGGATCATGAACTTGTGAAACGTTCACTAACTCCAACGCCATAGAGTAAATTTGATCAAAGACATTTACTTAGAGTTTCAATGCAAGGTAGTTTGTGATATTCATACAACAGAAAGTTTCTTTGTCAACATAGGTGTCAGACATGGATGCATACTATCCCCCTCCCCCCCCCCCCCCCCTTTTTTATTTCAATTTGGCTATTGACTGGCTGATGAAAAATGTTACACGATATAGAACAACGGCATCAGGTGGTCAGTAACCTCTGTTTGAGAGGATTTGGACTGCAGATGACATCAGCCTTATATCAAGCCGTCTTGTGGACGCTCAAGAAAAGATTCAAAGACTTTCAACAACAGCCCTTAGGAAATGACCCCCTTCCCTCCAAAAAAAAAAAAACACCAGTAAAACTAAAGTAATGAGAAATAATTTCCAGACAAAAAATCCTATTATCTTCAATGATGAAGCAATAGAGAAAGTTAAAGAATTTATATGCCTCGGAAGTAAAGTTACTCCAGATGGAGATTCTGAAAAGGATAAAACATCAAGAATAAACAAAGCAAATCAAGCATTTGCCATGCTTAACAATAAATGGAAGTCAACGGAATTTAGTTTGAAGACAAAACTCAGAATATGCAAGAGCAACATTTTAGGAATACTATTATACAACAGCGATTGTTTTTAAAATAAATTTTTAAGGAGAATTCTACGAATACTTTGGCCAGACAAGATCACAAATGAAGAACTGAGGAGGAAAACAGAATGTGCATCACTGGCAAATGTTATCAAAGTAAAACGATGGAGATGGCTTGGACATGTTTGCAGAATGCCTTGTGACACTGGCAAAAACAACTCTCCGGTGGACAGCAGATGGGAAAAGAAGACGTGGGCGACCTAAAGAAACCCGGAGAAGGACAATAGTACGGGAACTGACGTAATGTACACTGACATGGAATACCATAAGCAGAAAAGTAGTAGACCGGCAGCAATGGAGATCACTTGTGAATGCCTTATGTGTCAACAGCGACATGAAGAAGATCTAGATAACTTAACTCAGGTTATCTTTGACAATGTTCAAGTTTGGACACTGGCGGCACAGTGCTGGTATCAATATGCTGTTTACAGTCAATTTCTTGGCGCTCAAACTTATCTTGGATGCCCTAATAACGGTGTCATTTAGTTCATAAGTGTACTGTCTAATCGGCATCTTGTTTCTATTCCCGATCTATTCTCCCGTCCTCTGAGAATATATTTCCAAGATATTTGAATTCTTGTTTCAGAATTTAACCGTTGCGGGTATATCCGCTTTACATGTCTGACTTATTTGTGTGCAGACTGTTGGCTGCTCGGTTCTCAGGCATAGGCACTGCGACTCAAAGAAAGAAATGTCGATCATATCTAGGCTGACAAAGGCGCCGGTTGGGAACTTGTTTCTAGGGTTAACGCTGAGAGTTTATACAAACGTTTTCAACAATATAAGCCCACGTCCTAAAGAACCATCGCTTGTGGTTCAGGAGATCAGCACTGAACCCTATTCCGATTACTCAAGGTGATCAAATCTCTTGGCAGCAGGGTGGTATAGTAGCGGGGATGGGTTGCTGGAATGGGGGAGTGGGCAGAAACCCATTATCTTTAAAGAACCAGTATTTAACACCATGTCTGTGACTGTCTATGTGTGCATATAATACAGTTAACTCATCTCTGTCTACGGCTTGCACAAGACGTCGCATTCAGGTGTTCCTATTGTTTGTTGCTTAGCACTTGGTATCATAAATTATGCCCTCCTGCGCCGGCAACACCTGGCTGTCAACAATTGGTAACCAAATGCTGAAGGAAGGGAGATTATTAATAAACTGCCATCATAGGAAGGGAGATTATTTGCACACTGCTATGAGTGAAAGGGAGATTATTTGCACACTGCTATGAGTGAAAGGGAGATTATTTGCACACTGCTATGAGTGAAAGGGAGATTATTTGCACACTGCTATGAGTGAAAAGGGGATTATTAACAACCTGTTGTAAGAAGTTAAACTATGACATAATTCACCTAAAATCGAGGCGCCGTATCTAGGGACTTTAAAAAAAACGTAAATATTGTTTGCCAATCAGCATTTCATTATCGCAGTCTTCACCCGCATAGCCCCATTAACGTTATTACGTGTCGTTCCCTTGCGGGATGCATTTTTTGTGCTTTCTTGAAACCCCACTTTGGGTTTTGACGGTAGACCTAAATAATAATTATCCACAGTTTTTTTAGGATGAAATTTGTCGTTATTTGAAGCCCCACCCAAGCTCTTGCCAGGGGCGACAATATAGCCAGATCATAAATATGGCCTAATGGCCAAACGCGGTTTCTGGAACCTCTCCACAGTGATCCTTATCCATATAGTGGCACATTGTGTCATCTGGTGTTTATCGCTTGTGTGATGTACTGGTGGGGTACCATTTATCTACATACATAGCCCCATTTAATGGTAGAATGCCACACCCTGGCTTTTGCCGGGGTCCTAAACATAGCCTGGCGCTAAATATGGCCCAACGGTTGAACGGGGTTTCCGGGACCTCCCCACGGGTCATCCGTATCCGCATGGTAGCACTTTGTGTCACCTGGTGTTTATCGCTTGTGTGATGACCTGGTGGGGTACAATTCACCTACATAGCCCCACCCTTGTTATTGCCAGGGGCACTAATAGAACGACAAGAACCTTCGTCATCCCTTGTGGAATGCATATTTTATTAAAGCCCCACCCTGTCTCTCCCCCCCCCCCCCGCTCCTTTCCCCCCTCCACATACACACACGCTGTAAATCACAAACCATTTCTGTATTTCGTGTATTCCTTATAAATGAAGTGTTATCGTCTCCGTGCCCGACGAATACATCGATTTAATTTTTAGTTACAATTATAGCTATAGCGTTCAGTTTTTAGGCATTTCTTTTATTTAATGCGACAGTAAGAAAAAGTAAACTTTCACTGAAGTTATATCCCTTTAAATATTTTCCGTCTTACAACCATTTTCATATCGGTCAGACTTGGGAGACTGGCAGCATGCAGAATGTTAACCCAGAGCCATGCCCTGAGTCACTACACCATCACTGCAAAGCAGCGCTAAGGTGCTGGTAGAGCTAACCATGGAAAGAACCGGTCTAGGACGCCCCGACCACTCCCCCATCGGGCCGTGACTCAGGAGCAAACTCCTACATTCTGTATACATTTATTTGCCACAGAAACCTCAGAGAATCACCAGACATGGGCTGAAATAGGACACTGACATGATCAGGAAACGAAGGCGTCCAAGGGAAACTTAAAGACGGAAGGCTAATGATGTGCTCGGTTCTCTGTAGAATTTTTGCTACACATACGGCAGCGGTGGATACCAAGATAAGAATAAAACTGTCCTTTACTATCCCGGGAGAAGCCGGGGAATTAAAACTATTGTGTGTGTATGTGTGTGTCGGATCAGATCAGAAGGTGAAAGGTTCGAATCCCTGACTGAGCTGGACCTTTTTTTAAAAATAATCACCTAGCCTCTCAGGTCCACCTAGCCTTAAGAGGCTACCAGGTACAGTCTTGGAAAGTAAAGGTGGCCGAATTATGCTGATCACATCACCCACCCAGTGTCGACTGATCTATAAAGTGTATATGCCCAATACCTCTCACTGTGTGGGCAAGGGTCCTTTTACACCTGTTTACTACTAAAATATACTTCTTTGAAGATATAAACTTACCAGCGCGATGATGGTCGTATTACCCACAGAGTGTTGATTGGCCTATAAAAGTATAGGTGTTTCACCATTTTCCTGATGCGCTGCTGGTGCGAAAAGGGACCTTTAGAGTGTGAACTTAGCCTCAGCAACAGACCTGATCATTTCAAGCAGAATAGGGCAATCCCTTTCCAGTTTTAAACCGAGTGGTGACAACCGGATTATTTGCAAGGTCTGGGTAACCTACTATTTCCGCTATGGGTGTAACTCTGGCGAACGGCTCTTGTTGTAACTATAACCGGTATTTCAACCAGCATGGCATGGTAGTGTTGACAGCGGAGATTCCCAACGGTTGATGAGGCTATATGGCGTGGTAGTGTTGACAGCGGAGATTCCCAACGGTTGATGAGGCTATATGGCGTGGTAGTGTTGACAGCGGAGATTCCCAACGGTTGATGAGGCTATATGGCGTGGTAGTGTTGACAGCGGAGATTCCCAATGGTTGATGAGGCTATATGGCGTGGTAGTGTTGACAGCGGAGATTCCCAATGGTTGATGAGGCTATATGGCGTGGTAGTGTTGACAGCGGAGATTCCCAACGGTTGATGAGGCTATATGGCTTGGTAGTGTTGACAGCGGAGATTCCCAACGGTTGATGAGGCTATATTTGTGTAGGACTAGAGACTGGGAACGACACCTAGGTTGTGGCCAAGGCAGTCAAGGATTCTGGGTATTCAGTCCACATGGGAGTTTATGATAGCCAGACAATTTCCAGGCAGCTTAAAGAGATGGTCATGAATTCGAATTCAGATCGAAACTTATGTTTAAAAGTCGAATGGATTCCTAGGTTTGGAAGTCTAAAATGTGTACGACAATATATCAGGGGAAGTAAAGGAGCCGGCGTGGTGTTTACATCAACAACTGTGCCCACTGATCAAAATAGAATATGGGGGTAAGCACGGCTGTATGTTCAATAGTCCTCGAGGCATCACAAACCCTTTGCTCTTCTTACTTTTCTATAATTTTGTCACCCTAACCTCCACAGTGTACCATTTGATTGCGTGACAAAGGAGTAGAGCTTGGTGAGGCATGTTTATGTCATCTTCGAGGACACGACAGGAGAAACGATAAGCAGCTGATAATGGGAACAATCAGTAGAGGCACCTTGGCGTGGCTGCTGTATCGGTGGACTGAGCACGCGTGGGAAAGGTCAGTGTGTAGCGACGTTGATTGTGACGACATAACACATCATACCATTTAATTCCTGTCAATGTTAACACTTTTTATTCGAGCGAACACCAGCCTGCACTTTTCTTCTTCACATTTTAGCAACTAATGTTTAATGGTCTGAAATGGTTTACAATGAGTGAGAAAGCCCACGTCGCCGAGGGTCTGGCTGTGGAGTGGGTAGGGTCGAAGGTGTAGGCTGAGTAGGGTCGAGGGAGTGTGAGCATAAAAGTCTCAAGGTGATCTTGATTGTCACTGGAAGAATTTGTCTTCTCGGGGTTTGGCTAGTCAGTCTAGCCGGAAATGCTTTACGAGGTGCGACTTTTTTAAGGTTATCCAGTAAAATTGTAGTAAAGTTTTTCTTCGTCCTCCTTTTTCTTGTTCCTACTTCCTTCTTCTTTCTTTTTCTTCTTCTTCTTCCTTCTTCTTTCTTTTTCTCCTTCTTCTTCCTTATACTTCCTCCTTCTTCTTCTTCCTTCTACTTCCTCCTTCTTCTTCTTCTTACTTCTACTTTCTCCTTCTTCTTCTTACTTCTACCTTCTTCTTCTTCTTCTTCTTCTTCTTCTTCTTCTTCTTCTTCTTCTTCTTCTTCTTCTTCTTCTTCTTCTTCTTCTTCTTCTTCTTCTTCTTCTTCTTCTTCTTCTTCTTCTTCTTCTTCTTCTTCTTCTTCTTCTTCTTCTTCTTCTTCTTCTTCTTCTTCTTCTTCTTCTTCTTCTTCTTCTTCTTCTTCTTCTTCTTCTTCTTCTTCTTCTTCTTCTTCTTCTTCTTCTTCTTCTTCTTCTTCTTCTTCTTCTTCTTCTTCTTCTTCTTCTTCTTCTTCTTCTTCTTCTTTTCTTCTTCTTCTTCTTCTTCTTCTTCTTCTTCTTCTTCTTCTTCTTCTTCTTCTTCTTCTTCTTCTTCTTCTTCT
>CAJHNH020001688.1:212592-217592 GCA_905116865.2 Candidula unifasciata
TGCTGGAGTTTGTTTGTTTTAGTATCCAGAAGCCATGAGTTGTTAACCCTTAGGCTCTGTGTTATGGATATCGCAACCTTTCTGCCTTGATTCCATTGTAAATACCGTAAATCTGGGAGAAATGTGGCTTTCCTGCCTACCCCCGGGATTGAATCCGGACCACAAGGATTTCGTCACCCGGTCTCCGCGCAATCCAGTTTAGCCAACTACGCTAGAGAGCCGGGCTCGCTGCTGGATAAGATTTTTGTAGACCGACGGACACTCGGTGGCTGATGTAGTCAACATCAGTCAGATCACTTTTACTTCCCTAGCCTTTGCCTTGCACTCACTTTTGGCTGGGTTGGCACGGGAGCTGTGATCAATTAAGAAAAATCATTTCGATATGAAAATAAATCCAAAGACCTTCTTGTCGAGGAAAGGGCCTCTAGCCACTTTGCTCTCGCGGCTCACACAGAAATATTCTGAGGAAAATAAATGTCGCATAAAAATGGAACTTGTAAAGTAAATGGACCTATTTCAGGGGCTGGTAGATAGGTTGCGTGCAGTCGTGGGACCTAGCCTGCATGTAGTCGTGGGACCTAGGTTGCCTGCAGTCGTGGGACCTAGGCTGCATGTAGTCGTGGGACCTAGGTTGCATGTAGTCGTGGGACCTAGGCTGCATGTAGTCATGGGACCTAGGTTGCCTGCAGTCGTGGTACCTAGACTGCATGCAGTCGTGGGACCTAGGCTGCAGTCTCTCGTGGGAGTGGGAGAGTAAAGAAACCTGCATCAATGTAGATTGATTTCTTTTATGTCCTACCTTACAAGTAGACCAAACCTACAATGGGCAACAGGTAAGATCATGGGAAGCAAAAGCGTCCGGCATGATACTGACCAGGTGTCGATAGATCTACACAGATACGAGTCTAGCGTCATATTCCGCCTATGCGCCACTGACATGAAAAGAGCCCGTACCTTTTGTGTTGACACTAGGCGATGTACTTGGATGTACTGCGCAGAATGTTGTGTAGCACTTTTTTTTACAGTACATGTCCTTCTCAGGACAGTTTACCACCACCGGGCTAGGTCTGGCACTCAGATGTGTCCTGTCTCCCAGCAGCTATCAGCATGCGACAGCGGCTACCCCCGGGCAACAGCTTTGACGGGCTAGCTAGACTAGGAGAGGGTAAGCCAACATGGTTGTAAACAACTCGGTGATTGGGATATGCCTACCCTGCTGGCAAAGACTAAACTCGGCCAATTGTGCGGATGAAACATATCATGTGTTCAACGAACAAGAAGGCGATTACCAGCAGACTCTGTGGAGAGCTTCGAACAAGGCAGGGCACTTAAGACGTCTTGGTCATCCACTGCACCTAGGTCTATTTCCAATCGTCTCGACATTGTTCCTGCCATTGGACCAAGATGGACACAGACGAGATAGTGAGGTCGACGAATTGCAACTCCTCCTCACTTAAAATGCAAGTCTTGCGCAAGTCACTTTCACTGTTCTGGATGGCGCACATCCGACAGGCATGGTGCATCAGCCTCCACACAGCGGAGGTTGCACAGGCAGAGAAATGGAGGCAGACTTAAAAAGAACCGTATCGGTAACAGATAAATGAAAAGACGGATAACAGACATCTCTTAATACAATGGGATTTCACTGGGAGCTTGGGACGATAATGAAAATAAAATCCTCCAAATGTGAATACGCATATACATATTGTATTAAATTTTACTCAGTTTAATTAAGACATCCAAACAAAACTTGAGTACAAAGAGACATATTATAAACAGCGAAGCCATTCCAGCATTAAGCTACTAGTGCCAAACATGGACACTGTTTAAAGCCTATGTACGCAAAATCACCACTCGCGAGATAAAATACCTGAGAAAAAACGCGAACATAACCGCCTAAGATCGAGATAATAGTGATACTTTCAGACAAAAGGTAGAAAGGACATCTTGTACTAGCTTCAACCAGAAACAGCAGATCAAATGGTTTGGCCCTCTCATTAAAATGCAGCAAGATCAAATACAATCACTAGCACTACATCTCAGAAGATCAGCTAGAGGGTGACCGCGGAAAACATGGATCGACAACATTAAAGACATTCTACGCCTTCACGGCATGACAATAACCAGTGGCAGCCAGCGTGCACTGGATCGCAAATTATTCCTCCCCACGTTGCTTAACGACAGAATTTATTTATGATGATGATGATGATAATGATGATTTACTTTTACAAAAAGATTAAAATAAACTTCAATATAGGAGTAGTGCTGTACACAAGTGTATTGTAATAGTATAAAACTACGTTACTTTACGAGTAAAATATTATGTTCTCCTTCTCCTTCTGTGTCTTCGAGGCTGGAGCTTTCAGCGAGGCACCGTTCCGTATCTTTCCCACATGTAGAATTTGTGTTGCATTTGCCTCCTCTTGCATTTCAAACCAGTCGATGCACTTTGATCACTGTTTCTGCTTTCGAGTGCCACGTTGTAGGTTTTTGGTTTAGAACGGATCCTCCATCGTCATCGACTATCAATTCCCCCCCCCCCCCATCTTTTTTTTTTCTTTTTTTTTTCTTGGGGCAATGATGAATTACAGAAAATGACGGCTAAATAAGTAACGGTTAATCAAAGTTTTATTCACTCAAGTGTTTATATAAGTAAAACAGGTAGATTGTGTATAAGAAGATTCATATAAAAGCAAATAGAGCGAGCAGCTGTAATGCTCATTTTAGTGCATAATACCGTTATATCGAGTGCACCAACTTCTGCCAGTTGACAGTCTGACACCCGCACCTTTAACGGATTGGAGAGCTAGAGATCAGTAAGTCCAGATCGCTGTTAAGAATGCAAGAATTGGAAGTAAGGACCGGCACTTCCAGGTATATCAGACACAGAGGCCTGTTCAGCCCGCATACGACTGGCACTGTACACCTCAGGATGCTGATGTGAGTACTGACCGGGAAAACTGAACACTTAAAGACGAGTCGGAGTTCAGTGAGGATAACCCCAACTCATTTTCATAAGGTATCCTTTCCTCTCACAAAAAAGCGTTCAATATAAGCGCCACATAACCATTCTCCTGAACATTTAGTGACGGGAACGCCAGTTTGGACAATTTCTCCAGAAATAATGTTTGCCGATTTATGTGTTTAACATGTACTCTTTCATGTTAAAATGTGTCACACAAATATCCGTTTGCCGTAGACTTAAACATCCTTTCAGTTATGTTCTGTGGCAGAAACATCCCTTCGCCGTATGTTATGTGGCAGAAACATCCCTTCGCCGTATATTATGTAATATAAACAGTATTTCTTCAAAATTATGTGACGAAAACGTCCTTTCAGCCCATTCTGTATTTCGAGAACACCTTCCACTGAACAATATTTGACAAAATCATCCATTCAATCTATATTCTGTGCGGAACTTACCCCCCCCCCCCCACCCCCAACCCCCCCCCCCCCAACCCCTCACAATAGAGGTTGACTGCAAGGCATCCACTGCTGTCAGTGGGAATTCTTGATTTCCCAATCTCTTCCACGGTGCGACTCTCCTACTATTATCTAATGGCCACGCGAACTGTCCTTGTCAAAACCGGGCCACTAAAAACATGTGTGTGTGATCGGGGGGGGGGGGTGTTTGAGTGTGTGTGAGTGTGGGGGGGGGGGGTGTTTGAATGTGTGTGAGTGTGAGGGTCGAGGGGCTACATGATAACCATTCTCAAATCCCTTTCCCTTGTAATTTTCATGTCAAAAGCACACTTGCATTCAAAATACATTCTAGGACAAAAAAATCTCTTTCAACATACATGCTCGGCAAAAACTGTTGTTCAACATACATGCTCGGACAGACAGGACAACCACATACAAGCACAGTCGACTTACCTTGACGGGGAGTGGCTAGTCTGTTCTGCTTTCCGTAACTCTCCTTCTGAGGCCTCTAAAACCTTGCTAGCTGTGGTGACAAGGCTGTCGGTGATCTGGGTATACCAAAGAAACAGTAGAGCAATCAGCGATGAACTGGTCATGGAAAGACGTTTCCAGTTATTTTGAGAATTGACTTAGCAATAGTAGTTACACACATGGCAGTTGTCTGTGTGGGTTTCGGAGCCCCATTGTTTGGGTAACACAGAAGAAAGGCTCACTGCCTTCCCAACAAGCATGTCGTAGGAGCCGGCCATTTGGGGACTTTCTTCGAAGTCTGAGGCCATCTGCCCGAGCAGCAAGGGACAATCAACTGCACACAAATAAGCTGGTAAAACGATGTATATGCAAAACTCAGGCTCTGGCACAAAGCCAAGATCCAAATGAACTACCAACCAGGACTTTCCACCGGAGCTCACATCCGGTGAAAAGAAGAAGATATGAAAGTGTTACTAGTGTAGTAGCAGGAGAAGTGAGATAGAAGTTTCTATTGTGACACTTGGATAACATTTTGGATACTTGGGCAATAAAGGGAAATAAGAGTCTTTAACAAGAGCCTTGGTACATTCCAGTTCCGCACTTTTCAGGACGACATTTTGGTTCTTAATTTATAACGTACCCCAAACAGGAAATCCCCGTGGGAAATCCACAGCTGACCTGACAGTCCATTATTTCAAGGGTTGCAAGTGTGCTGTTGTGTGGTGCTTTTTTTTTTTTTTGAGTGTTCATCTAGTGTCTTCTAATCCTAACCCTAACCCTAACCCTAACTCTAAACTTTACTGTAGAGAAATCGCGAGAAACTACAACCTGAACAGCCTAGAATTTATTGGGAATGTCTCCCGTGACGTTGTCGTGACGTCAGGGGTAAGTTATAAATTAAGTACCGAAATTTTTTGTTATTTGAAGCCCAACCCTGGCTTTTGCCAGGGGCCGCAATATAGGCAGGCCATAAATATGGCCAATTGTCTGAACGCGGTTTCTGGGACCTCTCCACGGCGATCCTCATCCACAAGGTGGCCCTTTGTGTCATCGGGTGTTTATCGCTTGTGTGATGTCCTGGTGGGGTAGAAAGTCAGTCAGTCAGT
>CAJHNH020001689.1:0-25000 GCA_905116865.2 Candidula unifasciata
ATATACAAGTTGCTAATGGGGGGGTAAAGTGTCCTTGCAATTTTACTTATACGGGAGGAAAACTTCAGTTAACCGTCACTGCCCTGGCAATCGCTGTGACTGAGAAAGGAATAAACAGATCACAAAAATCACTCAACACATATACTCGATAAACATGCTTTAAAAAATCTAGGCTGGTTTTATCGGACACGAATAGATTGCAAGACTTTGAACTTCATGAATGTCTGTCCTAACCTTCATTTTTGTTCCAGGGGATGCAAATGTTCAGGGGAACGAACGTGCAGATCATCTTGCTGACACTGTGGTTGCTCTGGCTGGTCTAGTACTGGACAGAAGCGACGATATCAATGCAATGCGCAGCTCTTACCGTACCGAGGAGCACGCCAAAGGACGTGGCTCCCTATTCTTTTCTAGGCTGATGGACATTCGGGTGCAGTCTAGAGCTGCGAGAAATGAACATTTTGCTAAGATAACTAGAAGTTTTGGTAATCAATAGAAAGGTTAGTTGCGTATCCTTTACAGGACGTTGCAGAACCCACCCCAGCAGCGCCTGGCTGTTTGTTGTGTGTTGTTTCTCTAGGCAAATTTACGTCCAGTAGTTTGCTCTTGCCTCTGGACTGTCGGCAACCTGATATCACTGTCGAAACCAACGCAAAACGCATGGCCCGCAGCTGGGATTGAACCCGGTACCCCGGCATTACGAAGCGTTCGCATAGACTTAGCCACAGAGCCGACAAATCAACATAACCTGTATCATTATTCGTTTCACACTTATGTTGCTGTTGAGGAGGAAACCGGAGCACGTTTGGGTCTGTCCGGAGTGTTGAGATGCTAATCCTTACTAATCACTGAATATATATATATATATATATATATATATATATATAATATATATATATATAATATATATATATATATATATATATATATATCTATACTCAGTACACGTCATGTTTTGGAACTTAAATGGAAAAAAAATCTTTCAAAATAGAATTATACACACATATTGTATTTAATTTTACTGAACGACAAATCTTATATCTTGGACAAAAAAGATATTGACATCTTAAAAGATATGAACATCAAAGAAGACTGGCTAATAAACAGCATCCTTTCTCGAAAGCTGAAATATTTTGGTAATATCAAGTGCCAGGATGGATTGGAAACAATTATAACAGAAGGCATGGTACCAGGAAGGAGGGGCAGGGATCGACCGACACGAAGATAGGCACAGGATGTGACTCCTTGAGTGTGAAAGTTCATGAGGCGGGAGAACTGGCGAGAGACCGAGTTTCTTACAGGCAGACTGTGATGAGAGCGACGTTCTGCAAAGGACCTGCTACATGATGATGATGAAACGACAAATATAAACTTCACTATAAGACTAGAAATTATTATAATACTACAAACCTACGTTGGGAGTAGCCGTGGCGGAGCGGCTAGACGCTCGCCTGCGGATCGGAAGGTCGTGGGTTCGCTCCCTGGCGAAGCCGGACTTTTTCAAAAAATTACCATGGCTCCCAGATCGACCCAACCTTGAGTGAGTACCGCGTGCAGTCCCAGGATGTAAAGGCGGCCGGCGTGATGCTGATCACATCACCCATCTTGTGCCGATTGGTCTATAAAATATAGGTCTAGCCCTATATGCCCTAAGCGCCTAAAGGCATGGAAAAGGGTCCTTTACTTAACTTTTTATAAACCTACGTTATTTTGAAAATAATCTGTCGTATCCACCTGTGTATTTTTTTGCATTGGCGACAGGTTCCACTTATTGGCTCGCCGGTAATTACTCGCTATGTTAACTTCTTTCTGTTTTAGTTACCAGCTATTTTAACTACTTTTTATATTTATTTTCTGTGTTCATTATTAACTATTTTATATGATTACTGTGTTTATTACTTTCTGTTTTAATTACTTACTGTTTTAATTACTTGCTATGTTTATTACTTTCTGTTTTAATTACTTTCTGTTTTAATTACTTGCTATGTTTATTACTTTCTGTTTTAATTACTTACTGTTTTAATTACTTGCTATGTTTATTACTTTCTGTTTTAATTACTTTCTGTTTTAATTACTTGCTATGTTTATTACTTTCTGTTTTAATTACTTTCTGTTTTAATTACTTGCTTTGTTTATTACTTTCTGTTTTAC
The DNA here is from genome assembly GCA_905116865.2 of Candidula unifasciata. Lineage (NCBI taxonomy): Eukaryota > Metazoa > Mollusca > Gastropoda > Stylommatophora > Geomitridae > Candidula > Candidula unifasciata. The sequence goes on from CAJHNH020001689.1 coordinate 2,152, forward strand.
TTACTTTCTGTTTCAATTACTTGCTATTTTAATTTTGTTTTTATTCTCTGTATTCATTACTTACTTTTTAAACTACCTGCTATGTTTATTACTTTCTGTTTTTTTAACTTTATGTTTTAACTAAGGGCTATATTTATTACTTTCTGTTTTTATTACTTTCAGTTTTAATTGCTTGCTATGTTTTTTTTTTAACTTTCTGTTTTAATTAATTGCTATGTTTATTACTTTCTGTTTTTATTACTTTCTGTTTTAATTACTTTCTGTGTTAATTACTTGCTATGTTTATTACTTCTAGTTTTAATTACTTGCTGTTTGAATTACTTGCTGTTTTAATTACTTGCTATGTTTATTACTTTCTGTTTTAATTACTTTCTGATTATTTAATTGCTATGTTTATTACTTTATTTTTTTATTACTTTCTATTTTAATTACCTTCTGTGTTAATTACTTGCTATCTTAATTGCTTGCTATGTTTATTACTTTTTTTTAATTACTTTCTCTTTTTATTACTTGCTATATTAATTACCTGACAATGAAATATGCAGGATATGTTGATTTTGAATTTATAACACAAGACACGCGGTATACATACGTTCTGTCGGCTCAAGTATATCCTCGTTATGGGACGTCAGTGTATCCGCGTGTCAGGAACTCAGTGTATTCCCGTCAGAAGAACTTGGTGTATCCACGTGACAGAAACTCAGTGCGTTCACGTTGCAGGAACTCGGTGTGTTTGCATGAGAGATTAACTTAGTGTATTCACGTGACAGGAATTCAATGTATCCGGGCGACATAAATTCAGTTTATCCACGTGACAGGCGCTGTGTGAATCCACGTGACAGGGACTCAGTGTATCCACGTGACAGGTTCAGTGTATCCATGTGACAGGACCTCTTACGTATCCACGTGTCAGAAACTCGGTGCGTTCACGTTGCGGGAACTCGGTGTGTTTACATGAGATTAACTGAGTGTATTCACGTGACAGGAACTCAGTATATCCAGGCGACAGAAAGTAAATGTATCCACGTGACAGGAGCTGTGTGTATCCACGTGACAGGAACTCGGTGTATCCCAATGACAGGAACTCAGTGTATCCACGTGACAGAAGCTCAGTGTATCCACGAGACAGGATTTCGATGTATTCACGTCACAGGAACTCGGTGTATTCGCGTGACAGAAGCTCAGTGCATCTGCGTTACATGGAGTCAAGATATTAACGCGACATTAAGTCATCAAATCACAGGACAAGAAGTGGGTACATTAACGTTACACAAAGTCAGTGAATTAACGTGGCAGGAATTAATTTCATCTGCATGACCTAAAGTCAGTTCATTAAACTGATAGGAAGTTAGTATACCCACGTGAGAGGAAGTCGGTAAATCGGCGTAGCAAGAAGTCAATAAATCGACGTAAAGGAAAGTATATCCTCACCATGGAAAGTAACTGTATCCGCGTCACATGAAGGCAAAACATCAAACTGTCAGGGAGTTAGCACATCTAATTGTCAGGGAGTCGGCATACCCTCGTGACAGGAACTCACCTATCCCCGTGACAATAAAGTATATCCTCGTGAAAGGATGTCAGTTATCCACATGACCGGAAAGTAGTACAACAAGGTGAGATGCATAACGGTATCCACATGACAGACAATCAGTACATCCATAGAAAAAGGAATCAGTGTATCCATGTGACAGCATGTTCAAGTATCCAGGTGATAGGAGGTTCAGGTATCCACGTGATAGGAAGTTCAGGTATCCACGTGGCAAGAGGTTCAGGTATCCACGTGATAGGAGGTTCGGGTATCCACGTGGCAGGAGGTTCAGGTATCCACGTGATAGGAGGTTCGGGTATCCACGTGATAGGAGGTTCATGTATCCACGTGATAGGAGGTTCAGATATCCACGTGGCAAGAGGTTCAGGTATCCACGTGGCAGGAGGCTCAGGTATCCACGTGGCAGGAGGTTCATGTATCCACGTGATAGGAGGTTCAGGTATCCACGTGATAGGAGGTTAGTAAATTAACGTGACAAGAAATGTGTAAAGTATCTTGGATACTGGATGAACCCGTTATAAGTTTGTGTGTAGGCAAGTTTGGAGCCGTCCCTGTCAATGGAACTGTCCCTGTCAATGGAACTGTCCCTGTCAATGGAACTGTCCCTGTCAATGGAACTGTCCCTGTCAATGGAGCCGTCCATGTCAATGGAACCGTCCCTGTCAATGGAACTGTCCCTGTCAATGGAACTGTCCCTGTCAATGGAACCGTCCCTGTCAATGGAACTGTCCCTGTCAATGGAACTGTCCCTGTCAATGGAACCGTCCCTGTCAATGGAACTGTCCCTGTCAATGGAACTGTCCCTGTCAATGGAACTGTCCCTGTCAATGGAACTGTCCCTGTCAATGGAGCCGTCCCTGTCAATGAACTGCCCTGTCAATGGAACTGTCCCTGTCAATGGAACTGTCCCTGTCAATGGAACTGTCCTTGTCAATGGAACTGTCCCTGTCCATGATACTGTCACTGTCAATGGAACTGCTCCCCTATCGATGGAAATTTCCTTGTCTGTTGATTTGTCCCTGCCAATCAAACCAATTCTATCAATAGAAGTGTCTATGTCAATTAATTCTGAATAATATTTTTGAAAAAAAAAAAAAAAACTATTTATCAAACCAAACAGCAAAGGGCGCTTCTATTTCCACGAATAGTTTCTACATTTATTGTTAAAAATTCAGTTTAATGTAACACGTGTATTTTATTATGGATAAAGAACGCATTCCTACTATTTTTTTTATCCCATTGCGTTATATGGGGCTGGGGGGGGGGGGGGGGGGGGTCTTACCATATATTCGGGGGGGGGGCATAACCTGCATCAGCGACAGGGTCGCCCAGTGGCTCGCCGGTAGACGACTTTGTCACCGGTCGGGACAATATTTGGGTCTGTCTCCTTTGATTGTATTAACACTGCAAGATGCCTTCTCAGGGGCTGCTTAGTGGCGCGCAATGCTAAACCATGTTATATAGCACACATAGACTAGTCACAATTATAACCTTAAGCTCTCCCTTTGGGGATGCTGGTCGGAAGTGACCTGAAAAGGGTTTAGACGACTTTTATGAGACATAAACAAACATAATATTTTGTGGGTTATTATTACCACATTACTATCCGACTCTAGCTGTAGCGAGGCGTGTAAGCGTTAGCAAGTAACTATTACATTGCAGATGGTATCTCGTAATAGTTTCTTCATCTTCGCTTTGTTGTAGAGAATATGCGTACACATTTAGCATTGTAGTAATACTAACTGCTAGCTATCACACGTTACAGTTGCGAATGAGTAACACAAGCATGCAGCGCGCGTTCATTTCGCTATGTTAGAGTGGCGTATTTGTAATAAATAAAGAGTGTATGTTTGATGACTGGAGATTTTTTTAAAGTCAATTATTTGCTCACAGCACGTCATGTTTTAAGCCATTTAACCGTTACTTTAGAATATCACTGCTGTGTACCGATGTTTGAGTAATTGAACTCATCTATAATAGTGTTAGCTATTTTAAAAAAAAAGAAGAAGAATATTTTTGTTGATCATTTGTTCCTTAACGGTGGCAGGTATTCTAATGTGGTTTTTGTAAACAATTTATGATCCATTTTCTGATGCTAAAGTGCCTCATTCTAATACTATTAGCAATTATAACACGTTGTCTATCTGCGACACAATTATCGTTATTTTGAAGCGTCACCCTGGCTGTTTCTGCGGGCCCTAATATAACCTAACGGTTCAACGGGGGTTTCCGAGACCTTTCCACGGGTGATCCTCATCCGCATGGTGGCACTTTGTGTCACCGGGTGTTTATGGCTCTGTTTGATGTCCTGGTGGGGTAAAACTTACTTACTTACTATGAGCAATTTAACCAGTAGAATCGATTGTTGTAAACAGACACAATTTAACCAGTAGAATCGATTGTAAACAGACACAATTTAACCAGTAGAATCGATTGTGATAGACACAATTTAACCAGTAGAATCGATTGTAAACAGACACAATTTAACCAGTAGAATCGATTGTGATAGACACAATTTAACCAGTAGAATCGATTGTGACAGACACAATTTAACCAGTAGAATCGATTGTAAACAGACACAATTTAGCAGTATATGTTGTGTTGCATCAGGTCCAAAGAAGGTTATTTCAAAATTAGAAACGGCAATTAGAAATGGCAATAGTTTAAATAAAATACATTCATGAAAACTAAATCCTGTAGTGAGTCGTAACAATAAACAGTAAACAAAAAAACAAAAACAAAAATAATTTGACAATAAAGGTAAAGTCGGGAGATGTGAACCAGCGTCATTGCACACAGTTATAAACCATAAATGCTCTGCCACCAGTACGGACAGCTGATAAGAATTGTCTGCCTGTATCGCCGTTCGCACGTAACTCTGTAGCTATAGCGACGTCCCTTCATTTACCCCAGAGTGTCAACTCTGGTACCCATTTCCTACAGGCTTGGGTGAACCCCGGTAGCCGTCATTTGACAATAGGAAGTGTTAGTGGATATAACAGCTTTAGAACCTAAACATTTGATTCTTCATAGAATTGAACACACAGAGAATATTTCAGGAAGCGATAGTACATGAAAGCTATCGTGGTGTGGCTGCTAGACTCTCCCCTGCGGATCCGAAGGTGGTGGGGTCAAATCTAAAAGGAGTCAGTTTTTTTTTTTTCAAAAATGACCTGAAATAACCTTGACCATCAGGTCGACCTAGTCTTAAATGGCTAACAGATAAAGCCGTGGGAAGTAAAGTCGGCCGGCGTGTTGCAGACCACATCGCCTACCCAGTGCCGATTGGCATTGTATGATCAATGTACCCAAAAGCGTGGAAAATATGTCTTTACTAAGCTGTTGTGACTACCACACTAAATTCTTCTAGAAACTACAAGTAACGCAATTACCACTACAACACTTACCGTTTTCTCTACCGGTGAAAGCATACCCTACCTGTTACAGGTGACTTCCCTACAGGTAAGGCAACAGGTAGATAAAAACCAGGTGACTTATATCCACGTACATGTGGCATGCCGCACATACATTGTTGAGAAGCTGGTGTTTTGACATTACCATAACGTTGCCGGGCACAGACTGCAGACCCATCCAGTTACCATAGCCGAAGCATAACTGAAATATTTAGCTCCGGTGTATCCACAGCCGCATAGCCTCCCCGCATCTCTCCAATTAATTTGATAACCAGCCAGGGAATAATTTAACAAATTGTCTGGATAAATATGTAGGGGGAAGCCGGAGAGGAAGGAAAAGAGGCGAAAGGGGGGAAGATTATTGAAGAGTTCATTTGTCTATTGCAATCAGTATAGTACGAGAGGGCAACCAAAGAGGGGAAGAGGGGAGGGGGAAGAGGCCCGGCGATTTCTTATCTAATTGAAATTTTCAATTCCGCTCCATTTTCTGCCCCTCCCGGAAGCAAAGATGCTACTTCCGGCAGCGTTTTTTGCAATAAGAGTTACATTTCCTTTATTTTACCACGTGACAGGAGGGAATGTAGATCCGCCATAACTGGAGTCTCTGGCTGAGATATCTGCCGACCCCGTGTTACCCCAGTCCGCGCAGGCGCTGCGGAAGTAATTAATGAGTTTTGACCCCCCGGGGTAGCGTCTGATCTCATCCATCATGTTATGGGTCGTGTGATCAAGCTGCGCGCACGCCGCGTGACTGCACGCTCCGGGGGGTTTGGTCACTGGGCGGGTGGAGAAATACTTAGCTTCTTCAGATCATGACGAACTCTGTTGCAAGAACAGTTTGTTCAGCCGCGGGTCAGTTATATCTCTGTTCTCCACATGGTAAAATTTTGGGACAAGATGAAGGATGGGGTTTTTAACAATGGACAACGCTAACTCAAAATAGTTCATTTCAGGACTTGACTTCTGCAGGTACCAGTACCTAATCAGATACCAAGACCTGTTATAGCGACCAAGTGAGGCGTACAGAAGCCAGTTTTCCAGAGTACTCAATCAGTTGGATGGCCAACTACTGAACTGCACTATTTTACCAAGATACCAGATTGCTGTTTAGAAGCATGGAGGAATATGTTGAAGCAAAGGAAAATACCAGGCTACGAGCCTCACATAAAGTAGATGACCAGAAGAAAGGAAACCAAACCATCAGTGCCACAACAACGAGAGGTACCAATTCTGTAGCAATGACGGATATTGTCAATATAAGATAGAAGAAGGAACGCCCAAACATACCAACCGCAGCAGATCAACAGATCAAGGCGCTAGTAATAAAAGGTAGTCTAGCGAAGCATATCAGCCGCTAAACCAACCAAACAGCAAGAAACCTCAGAGCCAGTATGCAGATGACATCACTGTGAGTTCACCAACTGACGACACCGCATTCACGGCAACCATTACGATCCGACAAAATGACCTTGGCTCCCAGGTCGACCCAGCCTTGAGTGGGTACCGGGTGCAGTAAAGTAAAGGTGGCCGGCGTGATGCTGACCACATCACCCATCTGGTGCCGATTGGTCTATAAAAATATAGGTCTAACCCTATATGCCCTATACGCCTGATGGGTCCTTTACTTTATTACTATTATGATCTGACATACCAGTGTGGGACCAGCGTTAGATACTGCCCTAACTGTGCTGGCAATAGTGAAGATCATTGACGACCGGCTCTGTAGCCAAGTTAAGGAAATCCTGGGATGAAGTTGTCGCTACGCTCAACAAGGTTGTGAAAACAAAAATTCTAGAGAAATAAGACTTAAAAGCTCAACAAAATGGAGAAGCAGAAAAACGTGCACAAAACAACACAACGTAACGTTTCGGCCGGGCAGCCATTTTAAAACATAAGTCGGCCGAAACGTTACGTTGTGTTGTTTTGTGCACGTTTTTCTGCTTCCCTTGGAATGAGATACCATTAGGAGAAAGCACTTTACTTTTTGTCTGACTTATTATCTTTATCTTGTCCTTTCCCTTTTGGATTTTCAGACCTAGCTGTTGTGATTTCGCATCAAGTGTGTGTAATTTATCTTGCATTTGATTCCGTCAATGGGACAGCAAAGGGTAATATCATCAGTGAACTCAAGGTTATCTAGCTATTTTGTAGGAGTCCACTGCATTCCCTTCCTGGTGTTATCAATTGCTGTCTTCGTAATCCTGTCTATAACCGGTAAAAAATTGCAGAGGTGAGGAAAGGCCTGTTTTTTTAATTCAAGAAATATCTGTTAGCTTTCCACCATGAAGAACTCAACATTTCACGTCTTCATATATTGCCTGTACTAAGTTTGCAATTGTATGTGGGATTCCATAATGACGACTTAATTTTCAGATAGATTCCCTATTTATACTGTCGAAAGCTTTTTTCATAGTCTATGAATCCAATGTAAAGTGGTGAGTTCAGTGCTTTGCTCTGTTATTATAACTCATGCGGCTATCTGGTCAGTACGGATTTTCTTTTTGGCCGAAAACCTGTCTGTTTGTCTCTTAGCTTTCCATCAATAGCATATGTTATTCATTACAAAGTAAATTATTTAACATTTTTGCAGGAACTGACAGCAACATAACACCTCTAAAGCTTTCACACTCCTGTAGATCACATTTTTTAAAACAGTTTCACAAGATATCCTTCTCTCCAGTCTGCTGGTAAAAAATATTTAGTTTTAAAAAAAAAACTTTCCCGTAAATTATTGTTATATTTTTAAAAAATAAAAAAAGCTGACGCAAAAGGCACATCAAACACAAAAATTGTTCCGTTATCACAGCACTAGTTCATTCTCTCCCCCTGATTTCTCCAAGCGGGCACAAGTTTTCTCCCCTTCCACAATTGCATCAAATAATTAGCTAATTGCCCGGGTGTGGGGCGGTCACGCATGGGCCTCAAAGCCGTTTAGCCCTGGAGACGTGTCCGGATGTGGCTGGGAAAGATGGTGGTCGATAGAAAAACGGGAGTGAAACACGAATGAGGAGAATAAAGCGGAAATGTAGGGTTACTGTGAATGTGTCAAGGAAACAGGCTCTATTTGCCCGCTCTGTGCCTCGGAAAATAATATTCGTAATGGCCGCGATAGTAAAAACAGCAAAACAATGTTGTTTGTTGTTTGCTTATTTTTACAAGCAATTGTTTTGTTTTTTTTCCCGACTTCCTGTCCCGCCTAGGATTTCAAGATACGCTGTGAAATGACTTGGTGTAACCGCTGAAATAAATATTCAAAACAATAATTAAATGTGGTGAACTGAAGGAGAACATCAACACAAAAGACCTCAAGAGGACGAACAACCAAAAGTGTCCCCGCAGTTAACACCCGGCGAAGGCTAAGAAGAAGAGTTCTTAAATAACCGGTCATCTGGGGAGACTGAGCCCTGGTACTCATAAAATTGTGAGAGGTAGTCACTAACACCTACGCCACTACGCCGCTGCAGGTGCCATAATTATAACACATCTTAGAGGTTAAACAGGATATATCTTGATTTTGCCCTGCTGGACAGCATTCTTCTTTTTCTTCTTTTTCTTCTTCTTCTTCTTCTTCTTATTCTTCTTCTTCTTCTTCTTCTTCTTCTTCTTCTTCTTCTTCTTCTTCTTCTTCTTCTTCTTCTTCTTCTTCTTCTTCTTCTTCTTCTTCTTCTTCTTCTTCTTCTTCTTCTTTTTCTTTTTCTTCTTCATCATCATCTTCTTCTTCTTCTTCTTCTTCTTCTTCTTCTTCTTCTTCTTCTTCTTCTTCTTCTTCTTCTTCTTCTTCTTCTTCTTCTTCTTCTCTTGATAGGAATAAATAATTCATTCTCCCTCTATTTCCTATCGGAGAACCCTTCACATACTATTGATATACATATTGTTTGTGTACGTACTGTTGGTATACGTACTGTTGGTATACGTACTGTTGGTATACGTACTGTTGGTATACGTACTGTTGGTATACGTACTGTTGGTATTCGTACTGTTGGTATTCGTACTGTTCATATACGTACTGTTCGTATACGTACTGTTCGTATACGTACTGTTGGTATACGTACTGTTGGTATACGTACTGTTGGTATACGTACTGTTGGTATACATACTGTTGGTATACCCACTGTTGGTATACATAGTGTTGGTATACATACTGTTGGTATACATACTGTTGGTATACATACTGTTGGTATACATACTGTTGGTATACGTAATGTTGGTATATCTACTGTTGGTATACATACTGTTGGTATACCCACTGTTGGTATACGTACTGTTGGTATACGTACTGTTGGTATATGTACTGTTGGTATACGTACTGTTGGTATACATACTGTTGGTATACCCACTGTTGGTATACATAGTGTTGGTATATCTACTGTTGGTATACATACTGTTGGTATACATACTGTTGGTATACATACTGTTGGTATACGTACTGTTGGTATATTTAATGTTGGTATACGTACTGTTGGTATACGTACTGTTGGTATATGTAATGTTGGTATACAAACTGTTGGTATACGTACTGTTGGTATATGTAATGTTGGTATACGTACTGTTGGTATACGTACTGTTGGTATATGTAATGCTGGTATACAAACTGTTGGTATACATACTGTTGGACGCGGAAGTATCTAGGAATAAGTGACCAGGAGACAGACGAGAACGTGTCTAGGATTAAGTGACCAGGAGGCAGACGCGGATGGGTCTAGGAATAAGTGACCAGGAGGCAGACGTGGATGTGTCTAGAAATAAGTGACCAGGAGACAGACGCGGACGTGTCTAGGAATAAGTGACCAGGAGACAGACGCGGACCTGTCTAGGAAGAAGTGACCAGGAGACAGACTCGGATGTGTCTAGGAAGAAGTGACCAGAAGACAGACGCGGATGTGTCTAGGAATAAGTGACCAGAAGACAGACGCTGATGTGTCTAGGAAAAAGAGACCAGGAGGCAGACGCGGATGTCTAGGAATAAGTGACCAGGAGACAGACGCGGACGTGTCTAGGAATAAGTGACCAGGAGACAGACGCGGATGTCTAGGAATAAGTGACCAGGAGACAGACGCGGACGTGTCTAGGAATAAGTGACCAGGAGACAGACGCGGACGTGTCTAGGAATAAGTGACCAGGAGACAGACGCGGACGTGTCTGGGAATAAGTGACCAGGAGACAGATGCGGACGTGTCTAGGAATAAGTGACCAGGAGACAGACGCGGACGTGTCTAGGAATAAGTGACCAGGAGACAGACGCGGACGTGTCTAGGAATAAGTGACCAGGAGACAGACGCGGACGTGTCTAGGAATAAGTGACCAGGAGACAGACGCGGACGTGTCTAGGAATATAAAAATAAAAGATGAAATAACGGTCTTTCCAAACGTACAACCGTGGCGAATCACAGAGAATCTGATGAAAGACCAACATCACTGTGCAGAAAACACTTGATTGTTGGAACAATACTGTCTTTCTTACTACAAACGTCAGTGACTCGTATCTTGTAATGTGTTTTCATTATAGGAAAGGTATCCTTTTTTTTTCAAATATGCTTTTTATTTCTTCGCCGTCTTTATCAGCATCTGTACTAAGGTCATTGTCAACATCACTATCAGCAAAATAAAACGACCGCTACAACAAGAAATTAGTAATCATGTAAACTAGACACACGAGAATGACTGTGAGAATGATTGACTGGCACTGTTCCGTCTGTCCAGACGATAGTGTTATATTTCGCTATGAGGAGGCTTGGGACTCACTCCCATGGAGATGGCGAGTGTGACTAGCAAGAATCGCTCGCGTCAAGAAAAGTCTTCCACAATTATTCAGGACCGCTGTTGTCGATACTGAGGTTTCTTCTCAGACGCTCAGTTCTCATCCTTTCTGCAGTCATCTCTTCCATCATTCCTATTCCCTTCCTGAAGCCTCCCCTCCACACAACACTGTCCCCTGCATTCCGTTCCCACGAGTCCACCTCAGTACCCGTATCATTTATGTCCCACCTGTACACATCTAGGCCTACCCGTCTTTATTTCACCATAATGGGTGTCCTTAGAGACTCTGCAATACTCCATTATTCAGGTGTAACCCAGCCACCTGAGCCTTCGTGGACTGAGCAGGGAAAGGCTGCACGAATCACCAGAAAAAATTTACTCCTGAACAAAAAGCATGAGAGAACAATTCACAAAATATCCGATACTAAATTCGATACAAAGACACTAAATCAAATAGATCGACAGCTTGGAGAGAATGTATTTTGATGCCATGCTATACACGTGGGGGGGGGGGTGTGGGGGGCAGGGGGGGGGGTAAATGAGGAGCGGGGGGTAGAACAGAACATAGACCAATAACAAGATTAAAGGGTAACAGATAAACTCTACAACAACAATATATGTCTGTGGTTTACACAGGTAAAATGCCCGGCTCTCTAGCGTAGTTGGCTAAACTGGATTGCGCGGTGACCGGGTGACGATCTCCTTGTGGTCCGGGTTCACTCCCAGGGGTAGGCAGAAAAGCCACATTTCTCCCAGATTTACGGTATTTATCATGGAATCAAGGCTGAAAAGTTGCGATATACATAATACCGAGCCTAAGGGTTAACAACTCATGGCTTCTGGATACTAAAACAAACAAACAACAACAAACACAGGTAAAGTCATGGGAAGTAAAGGCGGGTGGCGGGATATATATACCACATAACCCACAGAGTAGTGATTGGTCTATACATTTTAAGTCGGGCACTGTATACTCAAAACTGGCGGGAAAGGGTCAATAAATTTACTTTATTTAGGTTCAGGCATCAAGAAGAGCAGAAAACAGAACCCTATATCTCCCTCGCCCTGGAAACGACAACAGAGAAAGTGATAAAAACAAAACAATAACAACAACAACAACATACACACCTAAAACAACCATCAGTAATTCAGAAACGCCTACCACAAACAACAGTCGCTTTCAATTAAGTCAAAGACTGACCAGCAGCCTGTGGCCAGTCTAATCTTTTAACGCCAGCCCGTTTAATCATCTTACAGTTGGGATCTTCTTCCAAGGACGCCTACGGCACTACTCTAATAGTTTCATGTGATCAGAACCCTCAGCCGATCCTCGTTTCCTCCAGCCGTTTCTTGGCATTACAATTGTGTGGTTAGCCGTGTGTCGATTGAAGGATTATCATTACGGTTTTACTTTCCATATGAAACCCCACATGAAGGCTGCTTTGATCATATATGAACAAAATCATTGCTTTGTGTCAACGAAAGCGAGGAGACAGGACGAGATGAAAGTTGGCTATATTGATGTGTATACCAGGATCGGATTCGGAAATGGAGTCAGCCGGTAAATACAGCATTGGGAGAGGATTATAAGTTTTCTAGTGATTTGTAATAGGGATTTGTAAAAAAAATTTTGTTATGGAGACAACGCAGATTACGTGTGTGGGATTTTTGTTAATGTTCTTTTTTGGTATTCATCTTCATATTCTTCTTCTTCTACGTTCGTTAGTTCGTTAGTTCGTTCAGTCGTTCGCTTGTAGTTTATCTAGGTTTATACAACCATCGTTGCTTCTAATGCTGTTACTGCTACAACAAAAACAATACCAAAAACAACCACTATACAAATTAATACACCCACAATTACTTAATTAAATACCTTGGCTCCCAGGTCGACCCAGCCTTAAAGTGGGTAGCAGGTGCAGTCCTGGGAAGTCAAGACGGCCGGTATGATGTTGACCACTTCACCCACCAAGTGCTGATTTGTCTATAAAATATAGGTCTAGCCCTATATGCCTAGTACGCATAAAAGCGTGGAAAACGGTCCTTTACTTACTATTTTGTAATACTGCTGCTGCTGGTATTGTCTTCTTTTTAGCGCTCACCGGTTGTAAACTTTTATGGAAAACATTTGGTTGTTCGTCCACTTTCGAGCTTTGGTCTTATTCCAGAACTTGAGTTTTGCGTGCACAACCGTTTTACAGATCTTTTTGTATGCAGACAGCTACTCTTCGCCTCTAAGGCAGAAGTTCTCCGGCTTAGAAGGGAATTAATCGGCTATTACGACATGTTTGTTTGGGGTAGCGGATCTATTCTTTGTGTACCCATAGATGGTCATCGGAACACACGCAGGGTGCTGTTAGTATTGCTGTCCGTGTTACTGTTATAATAACAACTACTACTTCTACCACTGCCACTAGTACTACTATTATTACTACTACCACCACCACCACCACCACCACCACCACTACCACCTCCACCACTACCACCTCCACTACTACCAGTGTTACTATTTAACAACAACAACAATTACTGCTAATAAAGTCACTGGTACTAATACTACTACTATTATTGCTACTTTTACTTTTAGTTTAGTACTCCTCCGCCTCTTCCACCGCCTCCTACTACTACAACGGCTACTACTAATTCTAATACTACCACCATTACTCCTTTCACCACTACTACTACAATAGTTACTCTTACTACAACTACTAGTACTGCTACCACTAGAGCTTTTACAACTACGAATGCCACTGCTGGCGTCAACGAATATTTTTAAAATTTACCTCCATTTCAGTTATGACCTTAATTTTCATGGCAAGAGGCAATCTTATTGCTGCTGTTTGGTGAATTAAGAATTCCATGGCATTGGTGAAATGTGAAACATTGATTCGGTAATTTTGTCTTCAAGGGGAAGTAACCTCCATAACAATTTATATTTTCATAGAATAAAATTAATTCCCTTTTTGAATATCTTTATAGTTCCCCTGGTGTCAAACCTTCAGATCCTGCTGGACTGCTATCAGCACTGAGATGCTTTAGTTTCCGTGATGTCAAACCATCGGATACTGCTGGACTGCTATCAGCACTGAGATGCTTTAGTTTCCGTGATTTCAAACCATCGGATACTGCTGGACTGCTATCAGCACTGAGATGCTTTAGTTTCCGTGATGTCAAACCATCGGATACTGCTGGACTGCTATCAGCACTGAGATGCTTTAGTTTCCGTGATGTGAAACCTTCAGATCCTGCTGGACTGTTATCAGCACTGAGATGCTTTAGTTTCCGTGGTGTCAAACCATCGGATACTGCTGGACTGTTATCAGCACTGAGATGCTTTAGTTTCCGTGATGTCAAACCATCGGATACTGCTGGACTGCAATCAGCACTGAGATGCTTCAGTTTCCGTGATGTCAAACCATCGGATACTGCTGGACTGCTATCAGCACTGAGATGCTTTAGTTTCCGTGATGTCAAACCTTCAGATCCTGCTGGACTGTTATCAGCACTGAGATGCTTTAGTTTCCGTGATGTCAAACCATCGGATACTGCTGGACTGTTATCAGCACTGAGATGCTTTAGTTTCCGTGATGTCAAACCATCGGATACTGCTGGACTGCAATCAGCACTGAGATGCTTCAGTTTCCGTGATGTCAAACCATCGGATACTGCTGGACTGCTATCAGCACTGACAATCTTTAGTTGCCGTGCTGTCAAACCTTCAGAACATTTTGGTCTGCCATTAAAACTGAGATCATCTAGTCCGAATGGATAAACGGCACCCGTACACACAAGACGACCCATGTGATATTGCTTCCAGCACTAATTAGATGTTAATTTTCTTCTGCATTCTATCCCTAAACGGAGCATAGGCGCTCGGCTAACTCACGCCGAGTCATTCCATCCTTCCTGCATGCAGATCGTCACATGTCCTCTCCATCTATCTCTCTTTTCCATGTTTTGTTTTTGTCTGCCTTTATTGCCGTGTCCCTGTGGGTTCCAATGCAGTGACATTCTACGTATACTGAGTGAGCACTGGTGGATACAAATGGAGTCAGTACCATATACTGCTACTTGCCAGGAGATTGTCTTAGTTTTTATATCTTCCTTTTCTGTGATCAATGTTACAAGTGTTGTTGACAGGTTACAATGTGGTCTACAGCGAGGCTGTGATATCTGCGCCAATCGGTCCAGCTCAACCGATGTCAGCAATGTCCTAATTATATGCCTTTTACGATATGTTTCTCAAGGGGTGGTTTGTAAAAGGGACACTCTCGTAGACGTTTTCGCCCAAAACGGCAACAAACCTTTATAATCAGACACTAGATTCTCGCAAAACTCTACAGCCTGGTACAGTAAAACTGCGATTAACCGTCACTCATTTACCCGTCTGTTTCTGATATCCCTTGCGGTAACCCCCCCCCCCCCCCCCGACCACATGCACGAGTATCTACAAACAAACAGACATCTTTAAAAATGTCCACGAAATACTTTTACACCCTACTATACAAAACCGGAAGTGACTGTATTGTATAATAGCGTGTTTGACCAATCGTTGTAAAAGTAAAACTGAATTATGTCACTTATTAACAAATTTTAGTGTAAAAGTAAAAGACCCCTTTCCACATTCCTCTATCTATTCAGACACTGACTCTCTACCCCACTAGGACATCACACAAGCGATAAACACCCGATGACACAAAGTGCCACCAATTAGCCACATTTATGGCCTGCCCATATTGCGGCCCCTGGCAAAAGCCAGGGTAGGGCTTTGAAGAACAAAAAATTTCGTCCTGAAAAGGACGTAAGGATTATCTCCCATTATTAATGTTTATCTTTTCAGTGGTCACACCGATTCATATATATGTTCAATGTGTCTCTCACATTTAAGTTTAAAACCATGAATTTTCCCTTTAAATGTTTGTAATGTCCATGACATTCACCTCTACATTGACAAAGAAGGAGTATGTGCACGTAACAGTCAGGTTCTGGAACGAGACTAAGGTGGAGAGGTGGACGAACAACCAGAAGTTTTCGAGAAAGATCCTCATATTTCAGATGTTAATAGTGCAGACTGCAATCCTGGGAAAAAAGGGGCGGGCGGAGAGACAGAGAAAGAGAGAAACAAAAAAGGAAGACACACAGAAAGAAAGAAAGAAAGAAAGAAAGAAAGAAAGAAAGAAAGAAAGAAAGAAAGAAAGAAAGAAAGAAAGAAAGAAAGAAAGAAAGAAAGAAAGAAAGAAAGAAAGAAAGAAAGAAAGAAAGAAAGAAAGAAATATAGAAAGATAGAAAGATAGATATATTAGATTGATTGTTAGGTAGATAGAAAGAAAGATAGATAGATAGATAGATAGATAGATAGATAGATAGATAGATAGATAGATAGATAGATAGATAGATAGATAGATAGATAGATAGATAGATAGATAGATAGATAGATAGATAGATAGATAGATAGAAAACATTTCACAAAGGGAACTAACAAGGCTAAAATAAAAACAACCAAAAAAAACAGATTATGTCCCTGTAGTACACTCATTTAAGAGTGGAAAAATGAATATACTGGCGCTCTCCCACTCAACAACACCGCCCCACCCCTCTCCCGCCACACCTTTCCCCATACTTTTGACACCTTCCCCCTCCCCTCCCCATTACTTTTTTTTTTTAGAACTGTAAAACCACCTGGTACTACTGAAATACCAGGGCGGTCACAAGAGATCTGAGGCATTCACAGAAAAAGACTCAAAAACTAAATCTCACAAGGCTGGAGATTTTCCCGTCTCATGCAGCACAGTCCAATTTACATTTACGTCTTTTTTAGGACCAATTTTTTTTAAAGCCCCACCCTGGCTTTTGCCAGGGGCCGCAATATAGGCAGGCCATAAATATGGCTAATTGTCTGAACGCGGTTTCTGGGACCTCTCCACGGTGATCCTCATCCGCATGGTAGCACTTAGTGTCATCGGGTGTTTATCGCTTGTGTGATGTCCTGGTGGGGTGGAAAGTCCGTCAGTCAGTCAGCACAGTCCAAGCCATTCCGTTCTCACAAATCCACCTCAATACCTGTATAATTGATGGCACGCTTTTAGACATCTTCATATAGCAGTGAGCCGATCTCATTTTCGAGTCATCAATAATTGACCTTACATGATGCCCTTGAAAACTCTACCACCTCCATCCTCAGAATATGTCACAGGACACTCCGACATTAATTACCAAAAACATATTTGTCTGATCTGGAGGGAATCTCGCACCCTGACGAGATGGTGTGACTTTCGGTAGTAGTACCTGAGATCGCCACAGACAGGGATTCGTGTACATCTCTACAGCAGTGGAAAACTAATGTCTGCAATAAAGAAAAATGAATTAGAAAGGGGTAACGCTGATTTGATTATGTCACAAAGGATAATGAAGGGATAGAAATTCATGGAGGGAAATGAAGTAACTGTTTTAGAGGGTGCGAGAGGAAAGATTTGTCCTTATCTTCATCATGGGCCTTGGGGTCGGCGATCATGTTTGTTCCCAAACTGAGAACGTTAACGTCATATATCAGTTCGTGTGCTGACATTTCTCTATCTTTCCAGTGGTCACATGTTTTATACATGTTTAATGTGTCTTTCACATTTAAGCATGAATTTTCATTTTTAGTGTGTATAGAATGGTCTCTGACATTCACCCCTACGTTGACAAAGAAGGAGTCCGTTCTCAATATGTTCACTTAAGTTTCACGGTATGAATAAAAACAAAATGTTGGTTATCTTTTTTTGATGTTTGTGATAAGTTGTCTTCGAGCAGTGGCTTCTATCAAAACATCTGGGTTGCGCTTTTTGGCTGTCCAATAAATTCTAACTCCTCTTTAAAACCTACATTTAATAGGCTTCAAGAAATTGTTTGGCTTGTGAGTTAACTGTCCAGAATTAATTACCTTATATTTGAGGTTTTGAACAACAGATCAACATCATGGCACACGGGTGTAACCCATAGGTCTCAAGTCTGAGTCCGAAGAAGCTCCGCCCTGTGCAGAGGCTCTGTAGCACCGGCGAGGATCATGAAATTCTTTAGGTAGATTTTAAACTCCAAATTTTGCCCGAGCAGGGCCATTAGGCTACTCTTTTCGATTTCCAACTGCCAAGGGATTTTTCTTTACGTGCGCAACAATGCACACGGGCGTCCGATCCCACTACCCAGAGACCAGAGAGAATTACTAGAAGTCCAAGTCCACGTGAACAAATTCCAGCTTTTATCGGGTATTGAACCCGGAACCTCGAGCGGTCGAGTAGGACACTATGCCCCGAGACCACGCAAGCATCATTACTTTATGTTAAAACAGGTTGTATATAGTTCGCAATATTTCAAGGAAAGACTGATAGTTTGCTACAGCAAAATGAAATAACATATACATCAGAAATGAATGACATACTTGAGACAAGAGACTGGGAAAAGAGGTCTTACCCAATGACACCCAGTAACAAGGTAAGAGTATTTATATTGTGGGGCATATACACGTACTGTTTTATCACTAACTTTGTATCTGGTCCTTCATATTCTTAATATTTAGACTTAATAGTAATTTAATAAATGATATCCTGTTGAAACCTTTTAGGACATTATAGGAAATATATAGTTTGTGCCATTTTTTTGACACTGAAATTGTATGTTTTTCTAATGGCATCTGTGGCTTAGGCGTTGCGAACGCGCTTGGTAATGCCGGGGTGCCGGTTTTGATCCCAGCTGCGGGCCTTGCGCCTTGTTTTGGTTTCCACAGTGGTATCGAGAAGCCGACAGTCAAGAAGCGGTGGCAAACTACTGGACGTAAACTTGCAGAAAAAAAACCACAACAGCCACACACACGCAAAAATGCTTTGGTTGTTTCTACAACGTCCTCTAAAGGGTACGCAGCAAACTTGAACTTAATACTGATGGCTATTTTATATTGCACATATTATGTTAGTTACATTGTTTTGTGTTTTTCAACAGTGCCATGGACAAGTTCAGGTTTGCCACAAACAATTTATGCCTTATCATGAAACGCAGCGATAGGGTAGGTCGTTTGTCTCTTTTAGGAGTGTAGAATGTAGGATACGCCATATGTAGCGAAACAGACTTTAATCAGGGAGAAGATATAACAGAATTACTATTCGCCGACGACCAGGTACTCATAGCAGAAAATATGGAATGCCTACAGAACCACCTAAATCAAATTAGTAACAAAGGGGAGGAATATAATATGAAAATAAACACTACGAAGACAGAGACAATGATGATGATAGGAAGACATAAAGACAATTTAGAAATTAAATTAAAAAACAACACCCTGAGACAAACAGAGGAATTTAAGTATTTGGGAGCAATTTTTACTTCAGACGGAAAACTGGACAGAGAAATTAGCTCCAGATGTGCCAAAGCTAATCAAGTAATGGGTCAACTATCTCCCCTGTTGACGCACAAGCAGATACCTCAGAGTACTAAAGCGAATCTTATCAGAACTATTTTTTGGCCAATACTATGCTATCAGTGCCAAACGTGGACACTTACATCATCCAATGAACGTAAAATTGTGACAACAGAGATGAAATGCCTTAGAAGAGCTGCAGGAGTTTTAAGGAAAGACAGAATACAAAATCATGAAATCAGACGAATGCTAGGAATAAAGCCAGTCTTACAGGTCATCAAAGAACAACAAATGACATGGTTTGGACACCTAACAAGAATGCCATGGTACTATCTGCCACAGCGAGCCACACTAAAACGTTACAACGGGTATAAAGCGAGTGGAAGACCTCGAAAAAGATGGAGTGATGGCATTAAGAACAACCTTACAGAAATGAACATCAGTCTTAATAGTGCTCTTGACAGAGCTCATCAACGAACATTACATCTCCCCCCGACACTTCGATGAGGTACAAGGTGGAAGAGAAGAAGAAGAAGAAGAATGTACGATAAACACACCAGAACGTCTTTCATAATTAACGCGTATCAGATTTTCATACTTCTAATGAGCTGCAGATGTTACATTAGCTGAACTTGCTTTTTTTTGTGACAGCGGATCTAAGTAAAATAAACTGTCCTCAACATTTAGTTGTGTGTTTGTCTTTGCATAATCCAAGTCGTCACCTCGTGGGATGCAATTTTTTGTTATTTTGAAGCCCCACCCTGGCTTCTGCGGGGGGCCCTAAATATAGCCAGGGCATGGATATGGCCTAACCATAGATATGGCCTTACAACTGAAAGGGGATCTGGGACCTCTTAATGGGTGATCTTCATCCGCATGGTGGCACTTTGTGTCACCGGGTGTTTATCTCTTGTGATATGTCCTGATGGGGTACAATTACCTACCTACCTGTGTTTGCTAGCTGGCAGTTGGACCGAGCAACAATTGTCCCCGCCCTTTGGTTGGCCGTGGAATTAAAAAACGTTGAGAAACATTGGTCGCTTTTTTTTTTTTTTTTAAATTTAATACAAGGGAAACTACTTCAGTTATTCTTAAATAATTGTGCGAGTTATGTCCCATCGTAGTCTGTTGCAAACCGTTTGAGAACATGCGTAGATGTGGTTTTAAAAACGAATGTTAAGAACCTCCTGGACAGATAAAAAGAGTAGTGCAGATATCTTGAAGGAAAAGGCCTCACGAAGAGAACTGATTGTCCACATAAGAAGGAGACAATCTAAATTCTTTGGTCATATCCCGAGAAGGAGAAAGCTGGATTATATCGTGGCGGTGGAAAAGTTGGAGTACATAGTCGCAGTGGAAAAGTTGAAGTACATCGTGACGGTGGGAAAGCTGTAGTACATCGTGACGGTGGGAAAGTTAAAGTACATCGTGACGGTGGGAAAGTTGAAGTACATCGTGACGGTGGGAAAGTTGAAGTACATCGTGACGGTGGGAAAGTTGAAGTACATCGTGACGGTTGGAAAGCTAAAGTACATCGTGACGGTGGGAAAAGTTGAAGTACATCGTGACGGTTGGAAAAGTTGAAGTACATCGTGACGGTGGGAAAGCTAAAGAACATCGTGACGGTGGGAAAAGTTGGAGTACATCGTGACGGTGGGAAAAGTTGAAGTACATCGTGACGGTGGAAAAGCTGGAGTACATCGTGACGGTGGGAAAAGTTGGAGTACATCGTGACGGTGGGAAAGTTGGAGTACATCGTGTCGGTGGGAAAGTTGGAGTACATCGTAACGGTGGGAAAGCTAAAGTACATCGAAACAGTGAAAAAGCTGAAGTAGATCGTGACGGTGGGAAAGTTGGAGTACATCGTGACGGTGGGAAAGTTGGAGTTCATCGTAACGGTGGGAAGGCTAAAGTACATCGTGACGGTGAAAAAGCTGAAGTAGATCGTGACGGTGGAGAAGCTGAAGTATATCGTGACGGTGGAAAAGCTGGAGTACATCGTGACGGTGAAAAAGTCGAAGTACATCGTGACGGTGGGAAAGCTAAAGTACATCGTGACGGTGGGAACGTCGAAGTACATCGTGACGGTGAAAAAGTCAAAGTACATCGTGACGGTGGAAAAGCTGGAGTACATCGTGATGGTGGAAAAGTTGGAAGGGAGAAGAAGCAGAGTGAGACGATGTTGAACAGTTTAACATCGTGATATGGAAGATCATTTATGTCAGAACTGATTAAAAGTACACGACACACACGGTTGCTCATAGACATGACTACCAACGCCAGAAGATATGGACTAAACGAGCGGAAGACGTTCAAAGAGAGCTCGTCCTTAACGGCTTATGTCTGCAGATTATGCCTGACTGGTGTAACCGAATTATAACTTCTTTGAAGGTTGAACGGGGTATCTGGGATGTGCCTTGCCGGTCTGACTTCAAGATTGAGATTTGTAAACCTCAGGACGGTATGTTTAAACCTTTAGATACAACAAATAGAGATCAAGCAGCAATAATTTATTTTAAAAATCAAATCGTATAATCGCGGGCGCTAATAATTAATGGCTAAGCGCTTGTCTGCCTGTCCGAAGACCTTCAGTTCAAATCCGTTTCTAATAAGTTATCTGAGCTTAAAATTGGTATAAGGAAATATTATGGAAAGTAAAAGTATTAGTAACTTTTTTGGCCCTTAATAAGTGCACAGTAACTTGTAAGAATGATGGCAAAGAAGCAAGGGGAAAGCAAAGAGATATCTGGATGGCATAGGCACATGGTTGCGACGGGACAAGAGCACTGACCCAATCCCTGATTCTGGCAAAACATTATTGTATCAGCTTTACTAGCTTGGTAAATATTGGCGACGATGTCAATGATGATGATGATGATGATGAGGATAATGATTGTGATAACAAAGATGACGATTAAGGGCAAATTTTCTTTGATTAAAAGATTATTTTAGACTGTCAGTATTTTTACTTCGTGATCTCACGCGTGTCACTCTTTTTTGAGTTCAAAACCGTGAATTTTGATTTCTATGGTTTTTATAATGGTCCATGACACGCACCCCAGCGTTAACAAAGAAGAAGTATGTTCTCAAAATGTTTTTTTTTTTTCTTTTTCTTTCTAGTAATCTGTGGTTAGTGGTTTCCAGTTAGCTAAAATTGAGAACTATTTTTTTTTTTTTTTTTTTTTTTTTTTTTTTTTTTTCTTTTTTTTTTTTTTTAATGAGCTACCACGAAAAATATAAAACCTTGTAGCGTGTCCTTCAAAAGATGCTGCAGAACCTATCCCAGCTCTTGTTTGGCTGTTATGGTTTTTCTAGGCAAATTTACCTTAAGTAGTTTGCCACTGATTCCTAGATATCATTGTTAAAACTACCGCAATGCGGTCTTCTGCCAAATCACCTGCAGCTGGGATCGAATCCGGCACCCAACATTTCGATACTGCCATTATAATCTTATAAAAGTTCTTCAAACTCTAGAGAAGAGTGGCCTGTTGTAAACATTGAGTGAATTGTTTATACTTATTAATAATATTTACACTGTTGTACTAATTATAATTTATACATACTCATCACCATCAAGTGCCTTGTTGATTGGCCTAGACGATCATGCCTCTCCACAATCTGCTATCCACAACTGCGTGTATCAGTCAGTTAGTGTGCTGACACCCATCAATGCCTTGACAAAGGGTTGTGAAGAATCTTCTCAGGCTATCTCCCTCCGTCTTTCTTTCCCCAGATCTTTGT
>CAJHNH020001689.1:30000-47500 GCA_905116865.2 Candidula unifasciata
ACATGTTCACAAGCAGCCCACACGGGCACAGTAGTGAACTACTTAGATAAGTTCAGTGCATATGCTGGTTAAGTTTGTTATGTCCTGTCCAGACGCGAAGGATAAGGACCTGCCCATACCGGTCAAGTAAGTGGTCGAGTGGTCAAGTAAGTGGTCAAGTGGTCAAGTAAGTGGTCAGGTGGTCAGGTGGTCAAGTAAGTGGTCAAGTGGTCAAGTAAGTGTTCAAGTAGTCAAGTGGTCAAGTAAGTGGTCAAGTGGTCAAGTAAGTGGTCAAGTGGTCAAGTAAGTGGTAGTCATCTCTAGCTCGATTCTGCTCACTTCCGATAAACTGGATGGACCTTTTCTCCTCAGATTGTGTTACTGCACTGTCTTCCTGTGACACGAACAGGAAATTGATCTTTTGTCGACGATGACAGCCCTAGAGACAACAACTACTGTCTGTGGGACTAAACCATCTCGGTCTTTCAGACCATACACATTGAGTATACAATGCGGGTGTTCAAACTTGTTGTTGTGCCATTATATGCTATGTATGCATAAAATGGGAGTCGCCATGGCCGAGCGGCTAGACGCCAACCGCGGATCAGAAGGTCGTGGGTTCGCTCCCTTGCCAAGCCCGAATGTTTTCAAAAATGAACCTGGCTCCCAGATCGACCCAGCCTTGAGTGGGTACCGGGTACAGTCCCGGGAAGAAAAGGCGGCCTGTGTGATGCTGACCACATCATATATCTTGAACCGATTGGTCTATGAAAATATAGGTCTAGCCCTATGTGCCCTATACGCCTAAAGGCGTGGAAAAGGGTCCTTTCCTTTTGTTTTGCTTTTTTTTTAATTTATAAAATAAAGACAACAGTTCCCACAGTGTGCTTGTCAACAAGAACAAGAAGACCTGATCACATTCCGAAGATCTGTCAACTTGACCTACAACTTCGAAAAGATACCTGGCCTCAAGAGAAAAGTTTGCAGATCAGAGCAAGCTTTGGGGAACCATGAATGACCTGCTACTGTCATAGGAGTTCATAGAGGCAACCCACCTGATGGTCTGATCTGAGCATACGAACCCGAACTCAGAGGTGATATTTCATATGAGACTGGCTGTAGTCTGGTACTCCTTTATTTTGTTTTGTCTTTGCCACCTTCGCAACATCATGGACGGAATCAAGACCCAGCACCTTTGGCGTCTCTCATGAACTTCCATCTGAGGCTTTCGTCTGCATTTCCTTGCTTCTGCAGTTCTTTCATTCCAAATATTAGTGCTTCTTTGGTATTCTCTGCTCCTTTTTTCTTTTCCTCAGGATATGTCCAATGTAGCACCATTTTCTTTGACTTATAACTATTATTACCAATGGTAAAAGTAAAAGCAACAAGTAAAAGAGCCTTTTTCACGCCTGTAGGTGTATTGGGCATATAGGGCTAGACCTATATTTTTATAGACCATTCGGCACTTTGTGGGTGATGTGGTCAGCATCAAGCCGGCCGCCTTTACTTCCCAGGACTGCACCCGGAACTCACTCAAGGCTGGGTCGACCTGGAAGTCAAGGTCATTTTTGAAAAAAGTCCAGCTCCATGAGGACGCGAACCCACGACCTTCCGATCCGCAGGCGGGCGTGTTACCAAAAGTAGCGTACACATTTCTCCTGTTTCTTCACCCGTCTAGAATTCATCCCATTTGATGTTCATCGTTTTCCTCAGATAGAAGTCCAATTCCACGTGAAAAAATCCTAGCCCTAACCTGGGATTGAACCTGGAACCTCTAGCACTCGAGGCGGACACCATGCCTTGAGACCACACAGCTCCCATGCTAAACATGTAATGTTGCCCTTAAAAAAATGATAATTTCTGATAAACTTTAATGTTGTCCTACAAAAAAATGTTTTTTTTTTAAACATGTAATGTTATGCTAAAGAAAATTTAACAACGAACAACATGCGAAGTTTTGGTAAAACAAATAACACTTTACACGCAAAATCGATAGAAATAAAACCAAAATTTCGGGTATCCATAAAACAATATTTATATTATGTCACACATGAGATAGTTCGCAAAACTGTGAATAAATTACATGTTGGTCGGATGTATTGTCTACAGAAATCCACACAGGACAAGGACTTTAGACAGAGAGGACAAGGACTTAAGACAGAGAGGACACGGACTTCAGACAGAGAGGACAAGAAGACAATTGGGTTAGTTCAACGTTAGTCTCCACAAGCAGAGTAGGTCACTTTTCATTCACAAGTGTGTTGGGCTGGTCTACTTTCCTGAAGATTACTGGTGTGTCCCGCTCTGTTATTTGGTTTCTGCGATGTCTTGTATTTACGTTTTCATTCCAAGAAAGAGAATGCCTGTGACATAGGTTGCAGCACGTCTAGGGGAGTTGTGTTAGACCCAGTTTCTCAATGTTTTTGGAGTGTTTTAATGGCGCTGGCGTGCTGAAATATACAACACCTGATATCAACGGTATTGATGAACACTCCCGTAACCGTGTACGAAGGTCACGAGGCTCAGGAACTACCAATTAGAATAAGCTAGTGAGGTGTATGGGCGTGGTCTGGGATGACTAACGTCGAAATAACCGGACAATTGTAAAGGACACACATATACCAGTTCACACAGAATCGACAAGCTCTGTGCTCGTTGCTCAAATCAATTGGTTAATATCTGATTTTTTTTTTTTAAACATTTATAATTCATATCAACTCTTTGCTTTATTATCGCCCTATCATCATCATCAACATCATCATCGTTGTCGTCGTCGTAATCATATTTATCATCATAATTATCAGTATAATCATCATCACTGTCATCACCATAATCGCCATCTTCATCTTCATGATCATCATATTTCTCAGCATCCTCAACGTTGTCACAGCCCTTATCTCACCATCATCATCATTATCATCACCATCATCATCATTATCATCAGCATCATCATCATCTGTTAAATGAAATGCAATAAGGTATGCAAAGATTGAAGCCAGTAGGGCAGAATGTAAAACGGGCCTGTGTGCCCACTTCGTAATCCTCTAAAAATAAAGTTTGTCTCCTTCCTTCTTCATCACCTACTTCTGCTTTCAAGCACCCTAGATAGTGTTATATAACAGGCAGCCCGCGAGCCAAACCAGGCCCGCGGATGCCCAGCAGGTGGTCCGCAGATTGTTGCCAGCTATATTGTATTAAGTTTGAGGTTTGAGGTTGGAACAACGGATCAACATCATGGCACTCGGGTAGTAACCCATAAGTGCTCCGTTCTTCTTCTAACTCAAGTCTATAAGTCCGAAGAAGCTCAGCACAGT
The DNA here is from genome assembly GCA_905116865.2 of Candidula unifasciata. NCBI lineage: Eukaryota > Metazoa > Mollusca > Gastropoda > Stylommatophora > Geomitridae > Candidula > Candidula unifasciata. Next base: position 33,294 of record CAJHNH020001689.1, read on the forward strand.
GCACAGACTATGTAGCACCGGTGAGGATCCTGAAATACTTTGGATAGATTTTAAACTCCAAATTTTGCCCGTGAAGGCTACTCTTTCCGATTTCCAACTGCTAAGGGATTTTTTTTTACGTGCACAGCAATTCACACGGGCGTCCGATCTCAGGACCCAGAGATCAGGGGGAATTACTAGAAGCACAAGTCCACATGAAATAAAAATCCTAGCCCTTACAGGGGATTGAACCCGGAACCTCTAGCACTCGAGGCGGACACTATGTTTCGACACCACGCTGCCACAGGTATCTAGTGACTGACCCATATTATATTGACCAATGGGTACTCGATTAGTAGTGAGGTCAATGTGAAAATGACTCTTTTCCACACTCTGAGACATATTTAGGTATTCAGGGCTAGACCTATATTTTATGTGTGATGTGGTCAACTTCACATCGGTCGCCTTTACATTCCAGGAAAATTTCCTGTTACCCATTTCAGACTGTCGACCTGCAGATCGAACCCAACATATCCAGTTCGGCAGGCAAGCGTCTTGTCACTGATTAGCGGCGTCTATGAATGAATGGATTCCATTAATTAACACCACTGCACTCGAATCATTCCCACACGTACTCCGTCTCCCTTCTTCAGTAGCCAAAGAAAGTCCTGGTTTCTTTCTCGGTATTGAATACCTTTCACATCGGCGACCGGGTCGCCCATTAGCTCGCCGGTAGAAGACCTCGTCGCCGGTCGACACAGTATTTGGGTCTGTCTCCTTTGGTCGCATCAGAACAGCAGGAGTCCTTTTCAGGGCTCTTGGTGGTGTGCAGTGCTAAGTCATTTTATATAGCGCACATAACCTAGTCTCAATTAAAACCTACAGCTCCTCCGTCGGGGATGCTGGTTGAAGATGATGATTTTTTTTTCTTCTTAAAAACTGAAGATGATGGACTAAATGTCTTTCAGAACCTCTTCTCCCCCTCCCCCTCCCTCCTCCACACCCCTCCCCCACATGGTCGAATTAGTCTTTCAAAGTATGGACTCTTGTCCTATCGCTGTTTATTTTGATCCTAGAGAGCCTTCATCACGTTTGCTTTATTATAAAGTGCCCCAACGCACGGGGAACGACAGCTGCCAATCTATCAGCCTACTCGTGACTCTGTATACCATAATATCCTGGACCAACAATCCGTAGTCGTGATACACAAGTGGCTAGACGGTCGCTTTTCGGCCCGAATGTCATGGGTTCGAATCCGCATCGAGTGGGATTGTTCTCAGACTTGACCGTGGCTCCCAGGTGGACATGGGAAGAAAAGGTGGCCGGCGGTATGTCTCCTATATGACCCACCTACAGTCCCTCATATGTGTTACTTAACGCATATTTTTAAAGCATTAGGGAGCTTCCAGAGGCTATCAAAAATTACAAGGTATATAAATATATTGGAACTGATTGGCACTTACATGAGGTGAAGTCAAAGAAATGGGATCACAAAGTACAGGGTAGCAGATTTGTCTATAAACAATATGAAAATGACATCTACATAAATGTATCTCAAAATATTTAACAAAGCACGCACGTAGGCAGACACACGCACACTCAGGGGCGCGAGTATACACACACACACACACACACACACACACACACACACCTCCTGCTCCCCATCCATGTGGAGGGGTGTCTTCAGGGTTCACGCAGGCAGAACTCAGGGTTCACACGGGCAAAACTCAGGGTTCACACGGGCAAAACTCAGGGTTCACACGGGCAAAACTTAGGGTTCACACGGGCAAAACTCAGGGTTCACACGGGCAAAACTCAGGGTTCACACGGGCAAAACTCAGGGTTCACACAGGCAGAACTTAGGGTTCACACAGGGAGAACTCAGGGTTCACACAGGTAGAACTCAGGGTTCACACAGGGAGAACTTAGGGTTCACACAGGTAGAACTCAGGGTTCACAAGGACAGAACTCAGGGTTCACACGGGGAGAACTCAGGGTTCACACGGGCAGAACTCAGGGTTCACACAGGCAGAACTCAGGGTTCACACAGGCAGAACTCAGGGTTCACACGGGCAAAACTCAGGGTCCACACGGGCAAAACTCAGGGTTCACACGGGAAAAACTCAGGGTTCACACAGGCAGAACTCAGGGTTCACACAGGCAGAACTCAGGGTTCACACGGGCAGAACTCGGTATTGACAGTATCCTTGACCTAATTTTCTTTTCTTTCTGAGTTGAAGAGGATGTTGTCTTCGGTTGTCCTACTGAACTGACATCTAGGATGTGGCTTGTTGGGTTGTAGCGATGTTAACTATTTCAGCCTCAGACGACGCCAGCTAATGTCCGAGAGAGACACAGATGCCGTCACTAACCTGATGGGTATACTACACCCACGAGGGGCAAATGCATAATCCTTGTAGCAGACAAATAGGCAGTATATGTCTTATTAAAAACTCCTTGACTAAACAGGAGATATAAAGAGACACATAACGAAGCTAGGCACAGATGTCAGTTGGACACCGAGTAGCAAAAAGCGAGATGCCGAGCTCCTGTCATGAACGCTTTGATGTGAGCGACGTTCTGTAAAGGGTCTGAGCCTGATGATCAGTTAGCTGAGCAATGAAAAATAGTTGCCACTTTATCAAACGAAGCGACGAATTTATAGCAGGTGTTTTTTTTTTATACATTCACCTTTACTGCTGTCCGCTGGTCGTGTGAAATTATTAAGATTATTGTTAATAATTTGAAAGAATTTCACGGGGATGAGCCCGTGCCCATGCCGAGTCTGGCGGACAGTGGCGCAGTCTGGAGCTGCCGGACATGATAGCTTCAACTGGACACAAGTAAACGCTTGATGACATGATAGCTTCAACTGGACACAAGTTAACGCTTGATGACATGATAGCTTCAACTGGACACAAGTTAAAGCTTGTGGACATGCTAGCTTCAACTGGACACAAGTTAACGCTTGATGACATGATAGCTTCAACTGGACACAAGTTAACGCTTGATGACATGATAGTTTCAACTGGACACAAGTTAACGCTTGTGGACATAATAGCTTCAACTGGACACAAGTAAACGCTTGTGGACATGATAGCTTCAACTGGACACACGTTAACGCTTGATGACATGATAGCTTCAACTGGACACAAGTTAACGCTTGATGACATGATAGCTTCAACTGGATACAAGTAAACGCTTGATGACATGATAGCTTCAACTGGACACAAGTTAACACTTGTGGATATGATAGCTTCAACTGGACACAAGTTAACGCTTGATGACATGATAGCTTCAACTGGACACAAGTAAACGCTTGATGACATGATAGCTTCAACTGGACACAAGTTAACGCTTGTGCAGCTACGAAGGAGAAGACCGCAGCATCTTTGGATTTGTCCGTAGTGCTGGAAAATCATTATTATCAATTTCCACTTCTGCCTCTAAGCGGCGTGGGGAAAAACAGCTCACGATCCATTGCTTGATAGGCAGCAACGGCTACTGTCAATCCGTGTCGACGTAGAAGCTCTTTAATGTCATCGATCAATCTTCATTTAGGACAACCTCTTGATTTCACTGCAGATCTGTTCCTGTGTAGCGCCGACGTTGGTAGTTGTTCTGGCTGCATTCTTAATGTATGACCAAACCATCTGATCTTCTGTTTCTCAATAAATGGGCTGCACTAAACTGGAATAATATGTCTCACTAATCATTATTGTTTAAATAATTTTTTATCAGATTCAAAAGTTGTGTTTTTTTCTCGAGAACCAATAAACACAGATAATTTACTTAGCAAATTCCAGCCTATTCAACAATTCGTGCAACGCAGTGAACAAGTAAAACACTCTTCGGTCTGTGTCAAATCTTGCAGTAAAATAGAAAATTCCCAGCAAAGGGCCACTATTCGGAGCTGAAGTAGGAACTCTGCATTGAGTACAACTTGTCTATTGGGTTGATGATCCCTCCAACGGACATGATCCCAGGATGGTGGTGACCCCCGGCCTCTGACATCAGCACGTGCTCAAAGTGGTCCATTCCATCATCCATGCCTATGGGGGTGTCAGGATACATTGTGTCTCCGATGTCTTGACTAGTAAATAAATGCCCTGTGGAAAGTAAACAACAATTATAATTAATTTCTTTGAAAATCAAAGACTGAAATGGTTTGGCCATTTAATGAGAATCAATCAGTTGCGGCCAGATATGTTTCTGTTGAGAGAGAACTGATTGCCCACATCAGAAAGAGACAATCTGCATTTTTAGATCCTCTGATTTAGAAGGAGAAAACGGGAGTACCTCGTGACGTTAGGAAAGTTAGAGGAGAGGCAGAGGTAGATTGAGAGAAAAGATGCTGGACAGTTTGACGTCATGGCATGAAGGATCCTCTATGTCAGAGTTGATTAAAAGTACACGAGACAGAAAGTTGTGGACAACCACATGACTACCAACTCCACACGGCATGGACTTTAAGAAGAAAAATGGTGGACAGTCTGACGTCATGGCATGAAGGATCATCTGTGACATAGTTGATTAAAAGTACACGAGACAGAAGGTTGTGGACAACCACATGACTACCAACGTCACACGGCATGGACTTTAAGAAGAAGAAACATGCTGGACAGTCTGACGTCATGGCGTGAAGGATCATCTGTGACATAGTTGATTAAAAGTACACGAGACAGAAGGTTGTGGACAACCACATGACTACCAACTCCACACGGCATGGACTTTAAGAAGAAGAAAAATGGTGGACAGTCATGGCCTAATGCTTAGCTTTTGGGTTAATTTTGTTTCTGACAGCTCCTTGCTAATGCAGTTTCCACATTTGTTCGAAAGTCTACGATTTCGCTGTCTAAGCTATTGAGTTAAGCACTTCCTGCAGCGCTTTGAGCTGTGTTTTTCCTGTGGAATTCCTTTAATCTATGCGGCCAGTTTACGTGTGGAATAGGGAAATGCCTTACGCAATAATTCTACATGTGTATGGCGAACTTATTGTGACTGACTACTTCAGATGTTTGTGATAAGTTGTCTTCCAGCCTTCGCCTCTTTTAAAACATACGGGTTGCGCTTTTTAAGCTGTCTAAAAATGACCCCCCTCCCCCTTTCTAAACCCCCCCCCCCCCCCCCCCCCCCCCAAGGCTATAAAATCTCCGAGACCTCAATAAATTGTCATGCTTGTTTCTTAAATGTCCAGAATTCAGAATCACAAGTTAAAACTGGCTCTATATAGCTTGACAGAATCCTTTTCCACATATACCCAAACTAAAGAGAATATAAAAGGAGAAGTCCAGAAAAGTAAAGGCTGCCGGCGATATGCTATCATCACATCAAGAGTACCTAAAGATCTATCAAAATAGGGGACTATTGGCATTTGTGCGATGCGGTAATTGTTAATAATCCTCTACAGACAAAACTTGCCAATGGGCACTAGTCAAAATGGCGATGTTTTATTAATATCCTACCTCAAACAGGGAAAATTCACAGGTCACGGAACAGTCTAATATTTCAGGGGGTGGTAGATAAGCTGTATGCTGTCGTGGGACCTAAGCTACATGCAGCCACGGGTCCTAGACTCGGAAGTAGGTGGGGTTAGGGCTAGTTCTAGATGTTTTGGGGTCGTTAAAAGCATCAGAAAGCCGGAAAACCCAGTCTTACCACCCTTTAAAGTGTTGGACTGTCCACTGACGTCATCTGGGGTAGGATATTATTAAAGCACCAAAATGGCCAATGGTCAGTTGGTCAGCTGAAAAACCTGGTCAAAGGCCAATTGGTAAAAAATAGTGAAAGGTCAATTGGTACACACACACAAGGGGTCAAAGTTCAATTGGTAATAACAGCCAGTTAGTAAAAATTAGCAAAGGTCGGCAGGTGCATATTGTCAATAATCAATAGGTAAAATGATAAATGTGGTAAAGAAAAAATAAGAACAATGGTCAACGTTTAAAAACATCTCATGGTCATTTCAATAAAATGGTCATTGATTGATTAGTAAATAGGGTTATTGGTCAGTTGATAAAAATGGTCAATGGCAGTTAGTAAACATGGTCAGAGATGATTTTGTAAAATTGGTAAGATATCTACTGGTAAAAATGCTCGAAGGTCAGTTACTAAAACTGGGCAATGGTCAGCCGGTAAAAATTGAAGATTTTGTAAAAATTGTCAATTTCGTAAAAATAAATGGTCAATGGTCAGTTGGTTAAAAAAAATGTTTAATCAGTAACAACGAAAAATTGTCAATTTGTTAAAAATGGCCAATGGTCAACTGGTAAAAAATAATCAACGGTCAACTGGTAAAAATGGTCAATGGTCAACTGGTAAAAATGGTCAATGGTCAACTGGTAAAAATGGTCAAAGGTCAACTGGTAAAAACGGTCAATGGTCAACTGGTAAAAATGGTCAATGGTCAACTGATAAAAACGGTTAATGAGTGGAGATTACTTCTTTACCTGATTACTTCTCTTTGAGAAGATCTTAAATTTACCCCTTAGTTACGTACCTGGTTGAGTGGATAGATCGTAAGGCCCTAGACTGCTGGGGTATTGTTTATCACCGTTACTGGACAGATCTGTAGAATGGACAAGAAAACACGTGGATGAAGATACGGACGCAGTCCAGTCGTTCATTGACGGCAGCCGCTGCGAGGTAGCAGGATATTTTTTAACAACTACTTTGGCTCCCAGGTCGACCTAGCCTTAAATGGATATCAGGTAATGTCATGGGAAGTAAAGGCGACCACATCACCCACCAAGTAGGAAATGGTCTATAAAATATAGATCCTGCCCTGTAGGCACATTACGCTTGAAGGTTGTGAGAGGAGACACAAAAAAGAAGATGCTTATGGCCACGACCACGGTGATAATGTTGCTGATGATGTTGATGGCGTAGGTGGTGACAATGATGATGATGATGTTGATTATAATGAGCGTAATGATGATGTTAATAGTTATGATGATGAGGAGGAGGAGAAGTAGAAGAAGAAGAAGAAGAAGAAGAAGAAGAAGAAGAAGAAGAAGAAGAAGAAGAAGAAGAAGAAGAAGAAGAAGAAGAAGAAGAAGAAGAAGAAGAAGAAGAAGAAGAAGAAGAAGAAGAAGAAGAAGAAGAAGAAGAAGAACAAGAAGAAGAACGAGAACAAGAACAAGAACAAGAAGAACAAGAAGAAGAACAAGAAGAACAAGAAGAACAAGAAGAACAAGAAGAACAAGAAGAACAAAAAGAAGAAAAAGAACAAGAACAAGAATAGTTGGCAGTATAAAGTAACCAACTAACTGCAGTTACATCTACACCACTTACATGAGCTGGTCTCTGCAGACAGGGGTTCATCGCTACTGGTGTGATCTCCCCCGCAGTCGGAGGAGTCGCTTTCCTCTTCCTTCTTCTTCTTTTGGGACTTTGAGGACTTTTTGCTGCTGTTGCTGTCGCTGTTGTCTTTGCTGTTGCTGTTGTTGTTGTTCGTTTCCTGGTTCTGCTTGCGAGCTATTTTCTTCACCTACATCATTCAACATTTCAAATATAAGCTGATAAGTTGACAGCACAAACACACACACAAACACCTACACACACACACACACACAAACACATAAACACACACACACATAAACACACACACACATACACACACAAACGCACACACACACACACACACACACACACACACACACAACGCACACACGCACACACACACACACACACTCACACACACACACACACACACGCACACACACACACAAACACGTACACACAAACACGCACACACACAATGTATTTTTTTTTAAATGCAGATTCGCCACAAGAGTTCATAATATCGTTTCCATCCACTGCTTGATTCTCTGAGTATGTAACGCGGAGTGCCGCTAATGAAAAAACAATTTCTTCATCGCTGTTTTGTAGCGGATAGACGCTTGCCTGTCAATTTGAAGGCCATGAGATTCAGATCCTGATGGAACTATTATAATTTTTGTGGCTCCGTCGCCACAGGTCAAGCCAACCTTAGCAGGTAATGTCTGGGAAGTAAAGGCGACTGGCGGAATGCGACCAGGTCACGCACTATATGCTGGTTAGTGTAAAAAATACTCCTCTAAAACTACAACCAAACTGAAGGCTTGAAAAGGGTACTTAAGAAACACATATTTTCAAAGAAAAAATATTCAAAATATCAAATAGGATTTGTGGCAGATTGTGATGAGAGCGACGTTCTGTAAAGGAAAAAATATGGCTCAAGGAAACCCTCAGTTCAACTAATAGGAGGCGGGTTTGCTGGGATTGGTATTACAAAATCATTTGGTGACTCAAGGGTATTTTAAAACATCTCAACGTCTAGGAAAATTGGCTGATAAACAGCATCATATTTTAGACGCTGAAATATTTTTGTCGTATCAAGCGCTATGGCAGATTGGACAAAACATAATAGCAGAAGGCATCGTACCAGAAAGGAGAGGCAGGGGCCGACCAATACAAAGATGGGCACAATATTAAGGGACTTCTTGAACATTAAAGTACATGAGGCAGGAGAGCTGTCGAAAGCACGGGGTGTCTTTCAGGCAAATTGTGATGAGAGCGACGTTCTGTAAAGGACCTGCTACATGATGGCTCAAGGGGCCCGAACCCTCAGTTTCCGGCAACTATGGCGTGTCTTCTTCTTCTTCTTTTTCTTCTTCGCGTTTACCAGCTGTACACTGTGGCGGAAAGTTCTGGTTGCTCGTCTACTACTGAACTGCAGTCCTGTTCCAAAACCTGAGTGTTGCGTGTGCTTCAGTTTTACAGATCTCATTCTTTTGAATACAGACTGTTGGTTCCTTGCCTCTCCGGTAGATGCACTCCGACTTCAAAGGAAGCTCCGCAATTAGTCGACTCTTACGACATGCTTTTGGGGAGGCAGTGGGTCTATTCTTGTTTCCCCACAATGGGGCCCCGGAACCCACTCGGGGGACTATGGTATGTAAGTAGTTGACTAAATCAATTCATAAATTAGTTAACAATATCAGTTAACAAAATCAGCTGATATAATCAGTTGACCAAAGCCTTATAACGGGCACCTGACTAAATCCATGTAAGTGATACATCCAGACTAAGGTTAACTAAATCAACTGCCTAAATTATTTAACTAAGGCAAATGACTAAATCAGATGACTATATCTGATGACTCAGTCAGTTGACCAGACAGAATCAATTGATTAAGCCAGTTGACTAAATCGGCTGACTCAGTCAGTTGACTCAATCAGTTTGCTAAATCAGTTGACTAAATTAGCTGACTAAATTATTTTGGCTAAATCAGTTGACAAACTCAGTTGACTAAATCAGCTGACTGAATCAACAAGCTAAATTAGTCAACTAAATCAGTTGACTAAATCAGCTGACTCGATCAATTGACTAAATCAGTTGACTCAGTCAGATGACATAAATCAGTTGACTGAATCAGGTGACTAAATCAACTGATTAAATTAGTTGGCTAAATAAGTTGACTAGATCAATTGATGAAATCAGTTGACTCGACAAGTTGACTCCATCAGTTGACTAAATCAAATGACTAAATCAGCTGACTATATAAGTTGAACAAATCAGTTGACGAAATCAGTTGACCCAGTCAGTTGACTAAATGAACCAACTAAATCAGTTGAGTATATCAGCTGACTAATTCAATTGACTAACTCAGTTGACCAAATAAATTGACCAACTCAATCGACTAAATTAGTTTACGAAATCATTTGACAAAATCAGCTGACTTCATCATTTGACTAAATCAACAGATTAAATCAACTGACTATATCAACTGACTAAATCAACCGACTAAAATAGTTGATTTAATCAGTTGACTCAATCAGTTGACTAAAAATAGCAAATAGCACAAGGCGCCTTGTCTGTGACCTTCACTGACCTTGGCTCTCTGGTTTTGAAACCACACCTGGACCACCCGGACGCTGAGACCGGTCTCTGCTGCCAGGGACTCTCTCACCTGTGGGAGATAGTAGCCTGTTACACGCGTTTGTGAGGTGTGTGAATGGTTGTGAGGTGCATGAGTGGTTGTGAGCTGTGTGCGGTTGTGAGGTGTGGGTAGCTGTGAGGTGTGAGTGTTTGTGAGGTGTGTGGGAGGTATTACCTTGCCATCTTTGATTTCTTCAATAATACAGTCATTTCAAATAAATTCTTGTAGTTGCTCCGATTCTCAGCGGATATTTTTTGGTTCTTACTCACTAAGTCTAAATACCCCGTCCAATCTCCACAGAATTTATAAATGGGGTACCCGCATCGGCGTAAGTTGGTTGAGGGCGTAAATCCCATTGGGGTTAGAAAGGTAGAAGAAAAGAGCCGTACCAGCATCCCCGACTCTGGTAGCCACTAGTTCTGTGCCTTACACAGGCTTGAGAAGCAGCTGAACACAGATGACGTGACTATAACCGCCTTGCAAAACATATTTGTGTGACAGGCCCAATGCGGCTGTTATATACATTTTGATTAGCTTAAAGTGAACCCAAAAACTATGGGAAATGGGAACGGTCCATTCACTCTCTTAGGCCTCTGCTCTTCGGACGAGTAACATGTAGTTTTTCCCGTTGCGTTCTATGGCTTGTATGTAGGCAGATATATGTTTCCGTCTGTTGTTAGGGTATGTTCCAACATGTTGTGGATTTTCATTGCACTATTATTTGTGGAGAACTTAGTATTATATTCAGTGTAAATAAATAGATGTTGAATGTGATAATTATAGTTTCCAGTTGTTTTAATTCAGATTAGGAAGTGTGGTTAATGTGCCTAGGTTTTACTGTTACTGATCATTAGACCCAACACAGAACATCTTCTGTCAGGGTAAGATATTTCTGATCTAACCCCCGCTTACGAACACTTTTTTTTTCCTTTTTACTGATACAGCTTAAGAGTGAGTTTTCTTTCACTAGCCACGACATCGTTGTAGCTCTTGTAGGTATGAGTCGAGATAGGTTCAAGGAGATGATCTCCATATTATCCTTCATATTATCTTCTCACCTTCCTCTAATACTGCCCCCCCCCCCCTCTCTCTTTTTTTTTTTTTAGGTTTTTGCTTCTAGTACTTTAGGAAAGGTAGAGACTGGTATGCCCCGTGCAGAGTGGCAAGTATCACTTCAACGGTCCCGGGTAGCTGTCGTTCTTTTGATATTGTCTTTGGGCATGCAGGAGTATTGTTAAATGAACAGGCAGACTGTTTGACTGGTTTTGCACCAATGAATAGTGAATTTACACATGACAAGCTCATTGTTGTCAAGGTCCTTTAGAAAGCATTAAAACCATATGGGAATGGTACCGCTGGGGGTGTCCAGGCAATCTGGTCGACACTTTACACTCAGAGGAAAGGCAAGACGGACATAAAATAAGTGCTGGCTGCTGAAGATGAGGACGGAGCGTTTATGGAAATGTCCCGGCAGTTAATAGCTCAATGTTCAACATTCAGCTTTGAGAGTAAGGATTTATTCGGGTGTCTGAATGTTTTCAGTTTTCAAGTGGAGGAAGTTTGTAAAAAAACAAATTCGCAGATTTTGCACGTTAACTTACTTTTCTGCATGGTTTGGGGTTGACCTCAAACGAAGCCTTGAACTTTCGCCTTTGACTCGTTGTTAAAATCGTCCTTGGCCTTTTGGGACCTTTACTGTTTCCGAGGTCGCCGCCATCGCCGTCGTCATAACAACAGTCACTAGTATCACCTAGGCGATACAGATTATTTATAATACATCATAAATATGAGCGGTGCAAATTTGTAAAGTGTTAAAATATATAGAAAAAAAAGGAAGAAGGGGAGGTATTCCAGAGGAAATCCAGAAAAATACAAAGAGGAAAAAGGAGGAGACGGAGAAGGAACAGGAAGAGGAGGAAGACAATAGAGGAAGAAGATGAGGAGGATGAGGTGTAATGGCAGCGACAGGCTCAATAGTGTTGGCAATAGCAGGAGGTGCAGCAGCAACAGTAGTAATAGTCGTAGTAGTCGTAGTAACAGTAGTAGCAGCAGCAGCAATAGTAGCAGTAGTAGTAGTAGTAGTAGTAGTAGTAGTAGTAGTAGTAGTAGTAGTAGTAGTAGTAGGAGGAGGAGGAGGAGTAGTAGTAGTAGTAGTAGTAGTAGTAGTAGTAGTAGTAGTAGTAGTAGTAGTAGTAGTAGTAGTAGTAGTAGTAGTAGTAGTAGTAGCAGTAGTAGTAGTAGTAGTTGTTGCTGTTATTGTTGTTGTTGTTGCTGTTGTGGTAGTTTTAGTAGTAGTAGTAGCAGCTGCAATTGCAGCAGCAGCAACTTCTGTTGTAACAGCAGCAGAAGCAAAGGTGTTGCTTTTGGTGGTAGCCGCAAAAGTTGTACTAGCGGCAGCAATTCTATCTGCAGCTTCATAAGTTGTAGTAGCAATTGTTGCTGCTGTTGATGTTGAAGAACCCAACCAAAAAAAATCAGACTAACGAGAAGAGAAACTTTAAACATAGGAGCGATGAGACAAGGAAGAATAATAACAGGAAACAGACAGGAAATTCAACAAGATTCAACTGTTGGTTCCTTTCTGCCTATTTTAACATTAGTGTTTCATTATTCAAGAAAACGAATGAGAAACACAGCCAATGAAAGATATCAGCTAAGGCCACTTCCGGTCAAAATGGCTCTACTCTGTCAGCCTATAGGAGCTTTCCTTCTACACCAGCTGCCAGCTAATGCAAAGTCTCCCTGAAACCTACCCCAACCAGCATGTAACGAAACAAACAAACCAACGAACAAACGAACCTCATTATCAAACAAGGAAGAAGCTCTTACTTTTAGGGCTGAGAGGCAGGAAGCTGAACTCCTTCTCGAAGTCGATGCGACAGAAGAGCTGCCCATCTCTCAGAACAAACTCATCGCCCTTCTGGAGCCGCTGCCCACAGACGATGCAGCAGAAGCAGTCTAAGTGGTACACCAGGCTGGCGGCCCGCATCACCAGATCATTGGGAGCGACGTGTTGGTGGCACCCCGTGCACTTGGTTCCGTAGAGTCTGTGGAAGATAGAAGATTGTAGGAGAGTTGTTGAAGTTGTGGGTGTGCCTGCTATAGGTAAATAAGTAAATTAAACGACCATTTTCCACGGATTTACGCGTATTGGCCTTATAGGGCTACACCTAAACTTTATAGAAATATCGGCACTTGGTGTTTGAAGTGGTCAGCACCACGCCGGCCTCCTTTATTTCCCAGGATTGCACCTGGTACCCAGTAAAGGCTGGGTGGACCTGAGAGCCAAGGTCATTTATGAAAAACGTCTGGCTCAGTCAGGACGCGAACCCACAACCGTCGAATACGCAGGCGAGCGTCTACACCACGGCGATAGAAGGAAGTATATGCACAATAAACACAACACACGATATACACATAAAAGCACAATGAGTAAGAAAGAGTGAAAAAGAGAAAATGTTATCTTAATGACAATTGTGGGGGAGGGGGGAATAAGAGAGGCAGACAGAAAGAAGACGACAGACAGACGATCAAACAGACAGACAGGCAGACAAAAAACAGAAAGAAAGAAAGAAAGAAAGAAAGAAAGAAAGAAAGAAAGAAAGAAAGAAAGAAAGAAAGAAAGAAAGAAAGAAAGAAAGAAAGAAAGAAGAAAGAAAAGAAAGAAAGAAAGAAAGAAAGAAAAAGAAAGAAAGAAAGAAAGAAAGAAAGAAAGAAAGAAAGAAAGAAAGAAAGAAAGAAAGAAAGAAAGAAAGAAAAAAAGAAAGAAAAGAAAGAAAGAAAGAAAGAAAGAAAGAAAGAAAGAAAGAAAGAAAGAAAGAAAGAAAGAAAGAAAGAAAGAAAGAAAGAAAGAAAGAAAAAAGACAAACCAAAAAAAAATTAAAATAATTTACAACAAAACACAAATAAGCTAAAAAGTTTAACTTTGTTTTCTAAATAAACAAGAAATAGGACTAGAAAAACTACAGACAGACAGACAGACAGACAGACAGACAGACAGACAGACAGACAGACAGACAGACAGACAGACAGACAGACAGACAGACAGACAGACAGACAGACAGACAGACAGACAGACAGACAGACAGACAGACAGACAGACAGACAGACAGACAGACGCATGTATAATCAATCAGCAGACCTTTTAAAGTATGTCGCTCTCTTCAAGGCCTAAAAGTCTCTCTTTCTCTAGCCTATCAATAGACAACGATTCACAAATAAGAGACGACAAGAGATTTCAGAAGGAAAAAAAACATAACTGCAAGTTTAGAAAAAAAGAAGAAAGGAAAAGAAAGAAAAGATTCAA
>CAJHNH020001689.1:57478-67478 GCA_905116865.2 Candidula unifasciata
ATATTAAATTACAATGCCGTAATTTGAAAACGTTCTTGGGGTGAGCATGTTGGTTACAATTCAAGTTGACTATTGAAACGATGATCCGGAGCGTCGATTATCCTCTTCTTCTTCTTCTCCTTCGTCTTCTTCTTCTTCTTCTTCTTCTTCTTCTTCTTCTTCTTCTTCTTCTTCTTCTTCTTCTTCTTCTTCTTCTTCTTCTTCTTCTTCTTCTTCTTCTTCTTCTTCTTCTTCTTCTTCTTCTTCTTCTTCTTCTTCGTCGTCTTCTTCTTCTTCTTCTTCTTCTTCTTCTTCTTCTTCTTCTTCTTCTTCTTCTTCTTCTTCTTCTTCTTCTTCTTCTTCTTCTTCTTCTTCTTCTTCTTCTTCTTCTTCTTCTGCTTCGTTGTTTACCATCTGTAAGCTCCAGCGGAAAGTCCTAGCTGTTCGTCCATTTTGTCTTAAGCTTTTTGCCAGGGCCAGAGTTTTGCGTGAACATCCGTTTTACTGGCTTATTTGTATGCAGCTGGGTGTTCCTTGACTCTTGGCTAGATAAAGCACTCCATCGAAGAAATGCGCCAATTAGTCGGCTCCTACGACATGCTTGTTGTAGAGGCAGTGGGTCTATTCTTGTTGTCCCCACAATGGGGCTCCGGAACCCACAAAGGGGTTTCATTTGCTTGAATTAGATTATCTATGTCTGTAATGTTGTCTCTAGTCTGAATTTCACTGTCTGTTGTAATTCACTCAGCGGCCTGACAAGTTTGGCTTGCACCGATGTTTCTCTTGGCCAGAAGTTTTTGCCTTGTTATGTTGTATTTGGGACAGTCTTGAAGGACGAGACCTGTTGTCTCTGGTGCCAACCCACGTGTACACATGGCTAATACGCCAATCTTTACTGGTGTGTACATGTGGCTGTGAAGTCGACTGCGCTATGTTCTAAGGCGCAGAATAATGACTTGCCCTGGTCTATCCATAGTACGATACTCCTCCTGTAACGGTTTTAGTGGCATTAAGTAACATTAATATTAAAAATTGTAGTTAAGCAGTCAAATAAAGTTGAATTCTACAAATGTTATCTTTCAAATTCATTTCTTACATAAAGGTTAGTTGCGTAACCTTTACCCGACGTTGCAGAACCAACCCAAACAGCCCCTGGTTGTTGTGTGGTCTTTTTAGGCAAATATGCGTCCAGTAGTTTGCCATTGCTTACTGGACGGTCGGCTTTCTTGATACCACTGTCGAAACCACCGCAAGGCGCATGGCCCGCAGCTGGGATCGAACCCGGCATTCCGGCATTACGAAGCGTTCGCATCGACTTAGCGACAGAGCCGACTATTTCTTACATACTTATCAGGAAAACAACAGAGACATAAAAAGTGCAGTCAGCTTTGGAAGTTCGGTAGGGACTCTAGGTTCAGTTAGTTGTGTATCCTTTACAGAACGTTGCAGAACCAATCCCAGCATTTTTGGCTATCGTGGTTTTTCCGGGCAGATTTTACGTAGAGTAGTTTGCCATTGCACTGAACTGTCGAAACTAACGTTATTTGGTCTGCTGCTGGGATCGAACCCTGTACCCCGGTATTACGCGACGCATCCACAAAGCTTAAGAAGTTGATAACCAGCGTGCTTAACAATTGGTAAATTGTAATAACAGAAATTCGCGTTAACCGATAAAGCTGTCGGCAAGCAATAATACTTCCTTTTCAGAACCAAAATTTTGTTCATGTTAACCTCGAGTATTCTTCTTAAGCGAATTCGTGATAACAATAATTTACAGGAGCACTAACTAATCCAAATCAACTGATTCTCGGCTTTGTTTCAAAGTAAGATAACTCATTCCTGAACATTTCAAGTGGGTAATCTAACTTTGATATCGCTTTAGCGCTGGGAAAGGGATCTTGAATGCTCATCCATTGAACTGGAAACAACGTCCAAGCATTCTTGCCCTTCTTCATGATCAAGACATGCGTGATTTCATGGGAGTTTCTCAAGACAGAGTCAAGATGTTGGTATCTCTGTGAAGTTTCAGCCTGCCCTCGTTGACTCCCTAAACACACGAGACAAACTCCGCCTTGTCTTTGATTCCTCCGCAGTTATGGGATCTGACTGAAGCCAATATTTCTGACGGATGGACAAACGATGCGCTTTAGCTTCCAAACAGCCATGACAACCCGGGGAAACAATCGACAACCGCTGCCAACCCGCCGCAGAAACACCGCAGGTGCACGCGACTGTGACAAGGGCGACCAGACGAAAGGACAGGGGAGACAATGCTCGACTGCCCGCTTCTCTCGTCTGGAACGGTCTTACTCATTCGAATGCAAATGGACATTGAAAGATTTGCATTTCCTAGGAGCACGTGCGATGCAGTAGTTTGAGGGACGTGTCTTGGCTGATTAATAATAGATTGAGGAATCTGCGGCTGCAGAAAGACAGATAGAACCAACACTGGGCTGTTGTTTTATTTATGTATATACTTACAATAGAGCCGCCAAGGGGGTTCTTCGCCGAACTGGAATAGGATGGGGTCTGAGAATATGGGCACTTAAAATAAAGTCCATCTTGACGACCTTTTTAGGATGCAATTCTTCGTTGTTTAAAGCCCTACTCTGGCTCATGCCAGGGGCCGCAATATAGCCCGGCCATAATTATGTCCTAATGGCTGAACGCGGTTTCCGGGACCTCTCCACGGTGATCCTCATCCGCATGGTGGCACTTCGTCTCATCGGGTGTTTATCGCTTGTGTGATGTCTTGGTGGGGTAGATAGTCAGTGGTTATGGGTACTTTAGCTCTCACCTTTAAAAAAAAATTAAAGCCTCACTCGACTTGACTTCACGTTGCTTAGTGACTGTCGGGAAGGGGGGGGGGGGCGGGGAGGGGCCAATAAAATCTTACGGTCTGAAGCGGTTTCTGGGACTTGCGCCTGTGCAAATTCTCTTCGGAATGGTGTCACGTTGTTTAGTTTCGTTTAGTTTAGTTAAGTTTTGTTTAGTTTATAGAGCGAGAGGGTCAAAATCATGGTACAAGGGTAGTCACCTATAAGTGCTCTGTTCTACTTCTAACTCAAGTGTGAGTCTGAAGAATCTCAACGCAGTGCATGAACTCCGTAGCACCGGTGAGGATCCTGAAATACTTGGGGTAGAATTTTCAACTCCTAATTTTGCCTGGGCAGGGCCGTTAGGCTACTCTTTTCCATTTCCAACTGCCAGGGGATTTTTTCACGTGCACAACAATACACACGGGCGTCTGATCTTACTACCTTAAGACCAGAGAAAATTACTAGAATTCCACGTGAAACAAATCTCAACCATCACCGGGGCTTTCACCCTGGACCTCCAGCACTCGAGGCGGACGCCGTACTTCGAGACCACTCAGTTCCCTCTTTGTGTCATCGGATGGTGATCGCTCGTCGTGTCGTGCTAGTGGGTTTCCTTGCCACTTACCTCAACACCATCCACTCCCCCCCCCCCCCCCCACCTTAGTCTGAAAGAGAGTTAAGCTACCCCCTCTGTCCCCGACCAGCAATGTAGAGTTCTTGTATCCGTTTTTGTTTATGTACACCATACTGTTTTGAATGTGTCCTTATATTACCTTGACATTCAGCATAATATTATCTTCATCGTCATCATCATCATCTTCTTCTTCTTTTCTTCTTCTTTTCTTCTGCTTTTTCTTCTTCTTTTTCTTCTTCGTCTTCTAGTAATATTACTACTACTACTACTACTACTACTACTACTACTACTACTACTACTACTACTACTACTACTACTACTACTACTACTACTACTACTACTACTACTACTACTACTGCTGCTGCTGCTGCTGCTGCTGCTGCTGCTGCTGCTGCTGCTACTACTACTACTACTACTACTACAATTTCAGATCTTGAGTTTTGCGTGCACAATCGTTTTATAGATCTGACTTACCCGTATACATATTGTTGGTTCCTTGCCTCTCGGACAGATGTACTCTGACTTCGAAGGAAGCCCTGAGTTAGTCGACTCTTACGACATTTGAGGAGGCAGGGTGTCTGCTTTTGTTTTTCCTACAATGGGAACCCACATGGGGTTTTTATTTGACATTATTTTTTAAATTATCAAATCATTTTTTTTTGTTATTATTAAGCATTTAGACAAGTCTTAAACCCATTGAGCCTATTCACCTGCTGATATAATCTGTAAAGGTAGCTGAGACGTCAGACCTGCCCCCTCTCCACCACCATACCCACCCTTTTCTTCGTGTTTTCTTAGTGTGGCAACTCACTTACAACTCCATTGATAGGTTTTGGCTGGATCTCTCTTACACACAACAGATTTCGCCCTCCAAGAAGCACAAACCTCCTTAATTTCCCTAAGATATATCCACACCCGATCAGAGGGACTGAATATCAAGCCGAACCTTCGACCTTCAGGACGGGACGCTAACGGCTCAAATCACCGACCACGGCGACTCTCATACACTAATAGCAACTAATCACGTGACATTAAACAGTAGAACAATTGTTCCACTGTTCTAAGGGTGTACACATTACCAGAAATAACCTTTACTCAAAAGCGTGAATCCGCGCAAATCTTTCCTTACACTTCGAGCGAGGATTGCAGGATCAAAGCGGATCGGAAGATGGTTATTACTCAAACCCTATTGGTAAAAGAACAAACGGATGAACGCTATATCCCGACCACTCTTTATGCAAATTTGCCCCGCGCACGTGCACGCATTTTCGCTTCATTTGACGTGGGAGTAATGCTCACTGCGCGCTGATATTGCAAGAGCCCTTCTTTACCATCCCTTCGGTTCCCCGGCTTTTTGAGAAATCCGTTATTGTTTATTCCGTTCAAATAGTTTGTTTTCTTTGCAGCTTCAGAAACAATATCCGGGGCACTAGATTTAGCGGAAGAAAGCTGACGAATCCATAGCAAAGGACAAAAAGAAAATTACTCTTCCCAGAATTCTCGCTAAATGATGGACGACCAGTTGAAGGCCCATAACCCTACATCCGGTTTGTTTCTAAAAACTAGTATGGAAGGGTGAATTTTGAGTCGATATTCATGCGACGTTTGAATGACTGTAGAATTCACAGTAGCTTTCATATGTTCACCTGTAGTTGTGAGAGAGTGAGGCAAAGAGATTGCCGTGTTTAGAGAAGAGGAAGTGTGGGGAAGGTAAAAGACACTTTGATAATCATATTTTGGTAAGAGTTGAGTTGAGTTTACGAACCGACCTAACAGCACTCGAGATATTCTCATAAGCGCTCCGTCCCCGTCTTGGGCAGCCAGCGCAAAGCTCTAATAACAATGGTGTCAATAGCAATCTGATCATTGGTCTGTCTTGCCTTTCCTCTGAGTGCCGAGCATCGGCCAGAACCTCTCGTCACTTCCCGCTGAATCAGTCTCACCAGACTGTGGTGATCCATCTGCTCCTCCGAACTGTACACGCTCTCCCACAAGGCCATATCCCCGTCTGCCTTATCGTGCATCAGTATTCCACCAAGTTGTGCAGAGCCAGCCAGTCTGTCCGGCTGTTCATTTCCCAACACATATATTTTAGTGAAAATGAGGGTACTGCGATCATCAACAGCATGAAGTGTGTTCGCACCCCTCCATACCACGACAAAAGGTTGTGACGAATCTATGGGCGTTGTCTTCCTCGGTCTCTTTCTCCACAAATATTTTCGGTGGTCACAATATTTTCCAGTGTCTTTTTTCTGATAACATAAACAAAAGATTACAACTGTCTCTTTCTGATGTCATTCTATGGAACGTTTTGTCAACCTTAGACTCCAATGGTACTTGGAAAGTGAAGACATCTTCATGCCGCAGCAGGCAGGATTTAGACAGTGCTACTCCACAGAAGATCAGACAACTTACCTTTCGCAAGAAATTCGGGATGCCTTCCAAGAAAAGAAGCTGGTGCTAGCGGCATAGATGAGTGTAAAGAAAGACTTTGGTAAGATTTGGAAAGAAGGTCTACTGAAGAAACTGAGAGACTGCAGGGGGAATGGAAGTATGTACAAATGGGTGAAAGCATAATTGTAAAAGAGAAGAGCCCGAGTACAGATAGATGGACACGAGAGTAAGAAAGTTTTGTTGCGCCATGGCGTCCCACAAGGAGGTGTCCTGTCCCCCACACTCTTTCTAGTCTATATCAATGACCTGCTTTCTGAACTACCCCATGGAATTAAAGCTGCAATGTATACGCTGATACTCTGGTGTACAAATGAACATGCAACAGTGGCCACCAGACTGTTACAAAGGGCCATAGATGCAATGGCTGAATGGGCTGACAAATGGTGTATCAGCATCAGCACAGACAAATGCAGCACCACCATCTTCACCCTCTCTCCAAAACAAAAAGCAGGCGTCATGCACATACATGGAGTCCCTCTGAGAGAGGATAAAGAGCCCACATACCTCGGCGTAACGTTTGATGATAGGTTAACATGGAGAAAACACATCAACAAGGCAGCAACCAAAGCCAGAAGGAGGGTAGCCATTATGAAAAACTAAGTGGAACCACATATGGTGCTAGTGGGAAACTACATAGAAAACGTTACCAACAAAGTGTTCGACCATACCTTTAATACGGATCTACAGCATGGAGTTCAGCATCAAAAACCATACTACAAGAATTAGACAAAGTGCAAAATCAAGCACTCAGAGTTACCACAGGCAGTATGAAATCAACACCTATAGCTGTGATGGAGAAAATGGGGATGACCCAAGCACTGAGTGAACGCAAAGACACCAAGATGCTAATACAAGTAGAAAAATGTCTTAGTATGCCTAGTCACCCTATGGGTGAAAGATTCCAAAATCTAGCTTTGGGGCGACTAAAGAGAAGCAGTTTCATCCACCAGGCCAACGGCTCTGCAGACAAACCACAGATCTGCCTGCAACTGATAGCCCCTTAAATGCTGTCCCAGAACGGACTCCTTGGAGAGAGGAGTATAAGTTTCCAAAAAATATCAAGACAGGAGTGAAAGGAGTATTTGACATGAAAGAACAAAACAGTGTGCAGCGTAAAACAGCAACCCTCAGTCTACTTGATGATGAATACCCGCAGAAATTTAGGGTCCGTGTTAACACAGATGGGTCAGCAGAAAGTACAGTCAGAAACGGAGGTGAAGGAGCATCCTAATAATACCAGGGATATAGCCAAAATACCAACAGGAAAGCACTGTCACAACTATGATGCAGACGTTCTAGACATCAAGATAGAGGTAGAGAAACTACTAAATACCGGGTATTTTTCACAACCAGTGGTATTCCTGACAGATACAAAAGCGGTACTTCAGGTACTCCAGTCTGGAAAATTACCAAGTATACGGACATTATTACTCGAGTTAGGCAACCGTTGTAGTTTAGTTATGCAGTGGATACCTTTCCACTGTGGAGTTTCCGGAAACGAAAGAGCTGATAAACTAGCTAAGGAAGGTGCAACTGAAGAACAACCCGACATACCAGTCTCTTATCAACAGAAGAAGAGAATAATCAAATCAACCAGAAAGCTACCGAAAGTGGCACAAGACGATTACCATATTATGGGCAGACCAGAGCAGGTCATTATCCTTCACCTTAGAACAGGGCACAATCGACTTCGCTTCCACATGTACACAAAATTTAAGATTAGTGAATCAGCCATGTATACATATGGACTGGCACCTGCGACAACAGATCACATCCTCCAAGACTGTCCCAGATTCAACGCTTCCAGGCAAAACTTCTGGCCAAAAGAGACACTTGTGGAATTCAAACTTTACGGGCCGCTTAGTGAATTACAAAAGACAGTGAAGTTCATACTAGAGACAGCATTGCAGATATAAATAATTGATTTCAAGCGAACGAAAGAAGAAGAAGAAATTATGTCATTCTTTCTCTTTTTCTTCTTTCGTTCTCTTGAAATAGATTATTTATACCTGCAATAGTAATATAAAAATCTGTGTCATTTGTAATTCCCTCATCGACCCGAACAGATTGGCTTGCACAGGCGTTTCTCTGGGCCAAAGTTGTGCTTTGATATGCTGTTTTTGGACAATCTTATAGGACGTGACCTGATGTCTCAGGTGCCAATCCACATGCACCCATGGCTGATTCGTCAGTCTTGAATGTTATGCCCATGTGACTGCGAAGTCGACTGTGTCCTGTTCTAAGTCGTGTAGAATAATGACTGGCTCTGGTCTGTTTATAATATAATAGTAGTCGTCTGCCTGTTTGGATGTTCTGTCTGATGTTTGTGATAAGTTCTCTTCATGCCCGAGCCTCTTTCCAAACATCCGGGCTGATGTTTTTGACTGATTACCTACAACCATGAAAAGCGTACACATACAGTAATTAACTCGTTAAAAGAAAAAAAAAAAGATCAATACATGAACGCAGAAAACGATGACGTGGTTTTATGGAGCAAACTAAGTCCAGATGTTGTAGCCTAGATTGATTATGTCAGTTATATCTTCTGTAAGGTAATTTCGACGTTAGTCTTTCCAGACCCAGCCAATATACACACTAGCTTACTTCTCATTGGTAGTTCCTTAGCCCCGTGAAATGCGCAAACGGTTACGGGGGTGTTCCTCAATACCGTTGATATCGCATGTTGTGTATTTCAGCACGCTAGCACTGTTAACACTCAAAAAACATAGAGAAACTAGGTCTAACTCAACAATCCTAGAGAGTGCTGCAAACTGTCACGGGAATTCTCTTTCTCGGAATGAAAACGTAAATTCAAGACATCGCAGAAACCAAACAACAGAGCGGTACACACCCGTAACCTTCAGGAAAGTCGACCAGCCCAACACACTTGTGGATGAAAAGTGACCTACTCTATTTGAAGAGACTAACTTCGAACTAACCCTACTGTAAACTTAGGTGCCTTTGCTGTAGTATAGGACGTTAACTTCGGTAATTGCTAGTCCTGATTGGTACACAAGAGAGATCGATGAGGATGCGTCATTTCTGAGCGAATTTTCTCACACATTGTAACTAACTATTGTGCATCATAACTTGAACGCCGTTAGGGGAAAACCCGATGCATTATTAGCACAGTTTCATTCTTCTTCTTCCTTGTTAGGTGTTGGGGGCCTTTTTGAAAGAGGAGGGGGAGGGAAAGGCAAAGGAGGAAGAATAGACCAACTGCTCCCATAGCAGGCTTGTTGTAAAAGGCGACTCATTAGAGGTTTGTTCCCGGAAGTCGGAGTTCATCTGTCCGAGAGGCCAGAAACCACCAGTCTGCATGCAAGTAAGCTAGATATATCAGTACAATGAATGTGCACCTAAAACTGAAGCCCAGAAGTGGGCAAACAACCAAACGTTTTAGTCAGAGTTGACAGCTGGTCTGTTCAAAGAAGAAGATACTTCTCGTCTACCCGGTATATCAACAAAGTTTTGAGGGAGCTGAGAGAGAGAGAGAGAGAGAGAGAGAGAGAGAGAGAGAGAGGGGGGGGAGGAGAGAGAGAGAGAATAGAAACACGCACACAGACCTAAACACTACCAGACATTCAGTCTGCCTTGCAGACCGACAGACTTTACAACTGCAGACTAACCTTGCTCTTTCTCCTAAAGCCCAGACCAGCAATAAATCCAGAAAGGTCCATTAAAGCACTCTATGCCCCCACTGTCAGCTGCTCCTAACTGCCCTCTCATTGTCCAATCTCTTGACTTCCTACCCCAAAACCTACACAGCCAGATCGCGACCCCACCGTCGAGTGCCTTTACAGTTGAGTTTTCAAAAGGAAGGCAAACATCACAGTTCCTTAAATTCCCATAGAGCTCTCTTTCAGAAGACGCCGATTCGAAGCCTTTTGATGAAGCGGCTTGATCTGTTGTGTGTGTGTGAACTAGCCGATACTAATCTATGCCTGTTCAGTGTTAGGGTCTTTAGTGTTGTGACAGTGTGACTGACAGTTTTTGTTGGGGTGGAATGCTTCTGAAAGTGCAGATCAGGACTAGTCCGGTCCCTAAGCTTGTTGGTGTTCGTTGGTGTATCTGTGAGCTCTAACATCGTCCATTCATCCTTTGATAGTTTTTC
>CAJHNH020001689.1:69978-114978 GCA_905116865.2 Candidula unifasciata
GACAAAAGAAAGAAGAAGAAGGAACATACAACGAATTGGGGCCCAGGTCCGGCTAGCTACACAGTTATGAGTGACGAAGTCAGGACAGGTCACTGTGATTGGACGTTCATTCATGCGTGTTAACCTTTGAGATGCGTAAGTTTAAGTGACAGGGATGTCATGTTGTTGCGAGGTTGTTTTGTGTCGACGGTCTTAACGGCGACCACACGAGCAGTATATTACAGGATGTAAGCGGTTTTAACGACCCCATAGCCCGGCTCTCTAGCGGAATTGGCTAAACCGGATTTCGCGGAGACCAGGTGACGTACTCCTTGTGGTCCGGGTTCAATCCCGGGGGTAGGCAGGAAAGCCACATTTTCTCCCAGATTTACGGTATTTACAATGGAATCAAGGCCGAAAGGTTGCGATATCCATAATACCGAGCCTAAGGGTTAACAACTCGTGGCTTCTGGATACTAAAACAAACAAAACAACGACCCCATAATATGTACAACTGGTCCTAACCCCAGCCCCACACATCGAACCTAGGTCCCACAAGAGAGTGCATTCTATACCTCTCTAACGTAGACCAGCCTGACCAATCATCAATGACAGGTCAGCTAGTGTATAGATGGGTGAATTGGGCCTATGTTCGTTACTAGTTCCACACGTTTATTCGGCCCATAAACACGGCCCTTGAGAGACCCTACCTACATCCTACCCTAGACGCCCCTCTTCCCTCACTTTGTCCCAGCCCTCATTACAAGCGTGTCCATAATTTAACGCTGTAGTCATATTTTACTTCAATCTGTGTTTGAGGCCGTGTCGGCTATGGGATTACGTTAACTGCTTTGCCAAAAAAAATTTCCAACGCAAACTATTAACACAAGCAGGATTATTATTCCAAGCGTAAAACTGTGAGGTGCACCGTTCAGCCCCTAGACACACACATTGCCGTTAGAAGAAAGAATGAAAGGGACACTCCAAAACAACGGTTTCTTTTCAAAGGGAGGTATTTTTCAGGTGGGCATAAAACCTACGAAGTCACCGGAGCGAACAATGTAATAGAGATGGCGGTTTCGGCACTGAAGAAAAGCGGATAGAAAAGTATGGAAACCCTGGATTGTTTTTGTTTTGTATGCAGAACTTGTTTCTGTTTCGCCGTTGAATTTGGCGAATTGTGACACCTTTTTTGTGTGGTTGTTTCGGTGAAATGGAGATAGGATTGTGCGGGTGGGTGGGAAACAGACAGTTGGTGTCACTGAGAATTATGGTGTATGTTTAATGGGTTTTTTCACCGTGTGTGGGAGGTGGGGGGGGGGGTGTGTGGGTGGGTTAGAAAACGCTGATAATTTTGGTTTGTGTGTGTGTGTGTGTGTTTTTATAAGTATGTGCGTATTTTTGCGTGTAGAAAAATGAAAAGAATTCATCGCAATGCTCTCAGAATTACAGAATCCCTGTCTGGGTACCGGGGCCCTATTATAGGGGGGAAAAAAGATTAGACCCACTGACTACCCAAAGCATGTCGTAAGAGTCAACTAATTGGGAGCTTCCTTCAAAGTCAGAGATCATCTGCCTGAGAAGCAAGGAACCAGCAGTCTGCATAAAATGAGTCAGATCTGTAAAACGGATGCACACGTCACTCAGGTTCTGGCAGGACTGCAATCCAAAAGGGGACGAACAACTAGAACTTTCCGCTATAGTTTACAGCTTGTGAACGTGAAGAAAAAGAACAAAATTACAGAAGTAGACACTTATCGGGAATTTTTTATTCCTGTACAAAAAGGTGCCGGTATTCACACTATAGTGTCTTTAAAAGGTGCCATAGTCACACCATAGTGTCTTTAAAAGGTGCCGGTATTCACACCATTGTGTCTTTAAAAGGTGCCGGTATTCACACCATGGTGTCTTTGAAAGGTGCCGGTATTCACACCATAGTGTCTTTAAAAGGTGCCGGTATTCACACCATAGTGTCTTTAAAAGGTGCCGGTATTCACACCATAGTGTCTTTAAAAGGTGCCGGTATTTACACCATAGTGTCTTTTAAAGGTGCCGGTATTCACACCATAGTGTCTTTAAAAGGTGCCGGTATTCACACCATAGTGTCTTTAAAAGGTACCGGTATTCACACCATAGTGTCTTTAAAAGGTGCCGGTATTCACACCATAGTGTCTTTAAAAGGTGCCGGTATTCACACCATAGTGTCTTTAAAAGGTGCCGGTATTCACACCATAGTGTCTTTAAAAGGTGCCGGTATTCACACCATAGTGTCTTTAAAAGGTGCCGGTATTCACACCATAGTGTCTTTAAAAGGTGCTGATCTTCACACTATAGTGTCTTTAAAAGATTGATTATATTTTGATTTCAAGAAGATTCCGGAGCAGCTTAGTTGGAGCCAAAACTAGACCAGGAGCAGACTGCTTTAGTGTCCATGTTCCAGTTGTAGGAAAAATTAGAATAAAACTAAAGAACATTAGAAAAACACCACAGAACATCAAGTTAAATTTAGGAATTCTTAGAACGGATAAAGAAATTAAGGAACAGTACAACGTCACTGTACAAAACCGGTATAATGCAATGGAAATTATACAGACTATTGATGAACATTGGGATATGTTGCGTGAGTCAATTCAGCAGACATCAAAAGACACAATCCCACCAACCCAAAGAGTTGCAAAAAAGAAATGGATGTCAACCGATATTCTGCAGTTGATGGATGAATGAAGGAAGAAAAAGAATGACAAAGAAGAATACTCTAGACTACAAAAAGAAATAGTTAACAAATGCAAAGTGGCTAAAGAAGCCTGGCTGAATCAAATGTATACAGAGATTTGGGAAAATCGCAGGAAAGACTCACATACCATGTACCAGCAGATAAATATGTTAACAGGAAAGATGACACGTAACAGCACTGGATGTTTGAAATCAAAAGATGGTGACTTATTAATGGGACATAGTAATATAATTAACAGATGGACAGAGTATATAGGGGAATTGTATGATGAAAATAGACAAATGTAGAACTCCAGACCAACAATGATGGTCCACCAATAATGACTTCAGAAGTTGAGGATGCAATACATCATATGAAGAAAGGAAAAGCACCCGGGCCAGACAACATCTCACTAGAAGAAATCAAAGCACTGTGAGATTTTGGAATTGAAATAATAACTAAACTTTTAAATGAAATTTATAATAGTGGGTATATTCCAAATGACCTTTAAAAATCCATATTTATAGCTCTGCCTAAGAAACCAGGCACTATAAAATGTGAAGACCATCGCACAATAAGTCTTATGAGTTACATGACTAAGATTTTACTGAGAATAATTATGAGAAGAATAAGAAACAAAATTAAACCAGAAATCAGCGATGAACAATGTAGATTTGTAGAAGGAAAAAGTACAAACAATGCCATATACATCCTAAGGACATTGTCAGAAAGAGCTATAGAAGTAAAGACTGATTTGTACTCGTGCTTCATAGACTAAACAAAAGCATTTGACTGTGTGAAGCATGAAGAAGTAATCAAATTGTTAGAAAATGAAACATTGATGGTAAAGATCTACGAATAATAAAGAATATGTATTGGCAGCAAAGAGCAGCTATGAGAATTAACTACTGTTTAGATACATTTCAAAGCATAAAGAGGGGCGTACGACAAGGATGTGTACTATCACCTGATTTGTTTTCAATATACAGTGAATATATAATGACATCTTTAATTGATATGCCCGGAATCGTGGTTGGTGGGCACAATATAAACAATTTACGTTATGCTGATGACACAGTCTTAATAGCAACAAGTCAGAAAGAACTACAATAAATGATAGACATTGTGCTGTTAAAAAGTGGAAGAATGGGCCTCAGTTTGAATAACAGGAAGACAGAGGTAATGGTGGTATCAAAGAAACAAATTATTCCTAAATGTGTAATAAAAGTCAATGGTGTTATTCTAAAACCATATATGAATGGAATTATGTGTGTAAGGGGTAAGGCCAGAAGGGCAGACTGTCGGACGGGTCTGTACGCTAAATTCCTAATCTTCTGGAAAATAAAATGGTTCGTTCGTTCTCTCTCTCTCTCTCTCTCTCTCTCTCTCTCTCTCTCTCTCTCTCTCTCTCTCTCTCTCTCTCTATCTATCTATCTATCTATCTCTCTCGCTTTC
Organism: Candidula unifasciata; assembly: GCA_905116865.2. Taxonomy (NCBI): domain Eukaryota; kingdom Metazoa; phylum Mollusca; class Gastropoda; order Stylommatophora; family Geomitridae; genus Candidula; species Candidula unifasciata. The sequence goes on from CAJHNH020001689.1 coordinate 74,126, forward strand.
TCTCTCTCTATATATATCTCTCTCTATATCTCTCTCTCTCTCTCCCTCTCTCTCTCTCTCTCTCCACCTTTCTATCTTCCCCTCCTCATTATTCACACACCCCCCCCCCCCCCCGAACCCCCACAACACTCGGTACCTGAATCCAACCACCTCCATAGACTTCCAAAAGCAGGTGAAGTCACACATCACTGCTCACCAAACACAGTCACACCGGAATCCTAGGACACATTCCCCCCTCCATCCTTTGTACCGGACCAGTCACCAATACAACGGCTTGCTCATTTGCAAAACAAACTTGGCAACCTTTTCAAGCCGCGACTATTGTCATTTCATTGACTTCTCTCCCCGACTTCGTGTGAACCACTCAAATCTGCTGCATTTCCTTACATACTTTTCATCCTGTCCTTTAATCCGACCGCGCGTTTTCCTGTCTGCACAACACGAGGTTATTTCTACTTACTTAGTCGCTTCTCCTCTACTTTTTTTAGATTTGTCAGAGGGATAGCCAGACTTCTCTATCGGCAGTTTTCTTTCTGGCGTTGTTCCATTCCAGTCCTCATCTTAGCCAGGAACTGTCGGATGTTGTCTTCCCAGCGAACTCCATGTGGCCCTGGAGGCCTGGTTCTCTGATTCTAAGCCTCCCGTGCTTCCCGTGCCTCCCAAGCCTCCCATGCTTCCCATGCCTCCCATGCCTCCCATGCCTGCCAAACTATTGTAACTGTGACTTATCCAATCGGGTTTGTAAGGCCTGGTTTTCGAGATCTTGATGTTTTGTCCGATTACGAACTTTATTCCTTTTTGTCACTTGGACCACCTTTCTCGGATATCTCATTTCTGAGGCCTCAAGCTGGCTTCTGTTGGCTGTTGTCATTGTTCATGACTCACACCTGTATGTCGGGAGTGAGTTGGTATGTATTTGAAAAATATCATTTGTTGTCAGTAATATTTTTATCAGAGATCAAAGATGCAAACAGCGGGCAATGGAGGCAACAGCAACTTTCATAATCTGTTTTAATCACCATTGATCACTGGCATCATGAGAGCTAATAGACTGAAATGGCTTAAGCATATTGAAAGAATGTCAGATGACAGAAAAGTCAAAACTGTATACACGAGGGAGATGAATGGTCGTAGACCGCGAGAAGAAGACGATGGAGAGATAATGTCCAGAAAGTTATGTAAACACAAGGTGTCACTAACACGGAAGAGAGGTGGGTGGAGGTGATATCTGCAACAATGAACCTCAACGGCTCGAAATGATGAAGAAGTCCAACCAGAGAGGTGGGTGGAGGTGATATCTGCAACAATGAACCTCAACGGCTCGGAATGATGAAAAAGGCCAACCAGAGAGGTGGGTGGAGGTGATATCTGCAACAATGAACCTCAACGGCTCGGAATGATGAAGAAGGCCAACCAGAGAGGTGGGTAGAGGTGATATCTGCAACAATGAACCTCAACGGCTCGGAATGATGAAGAAGGCCAACCAGAGAGGTGGGTAGAGGTGATATCTGCAGCAATGAACCTCAACGGCTCGGAATGATGAAGAAGGCCAGCCAGAGAGGTGAGCGGAGGTGATATCTGCAGCAATGAACCTCAACGGCTCGGAATGATGAAGAAGGCCAACCAGAGAGGTGGGTAGAGGTGATATCTGCAACAATGAACCTCAACGGCTCGGAATGATGAAGAAGGCCAACCAGAGAGGTGAGCGGGGGTGATATCTGCAACAATGAACCTCAACGGCTCGGAATGATGAAGAAGGCCAACCAGAGAGGTGAGCGGGGGTGATATCTGCAACAATGAACCTCAACGGCTCGGAATGATGAAGAAGGCCAACCAGAGAGGTGGGTGGAGGTGATATCTGCAACAATGAACCTCAACGGCTCGGAATGATGAAGAAGGCCAACCAGAGAGGTGGGTGGAGGTGATATCTGCAAAAATGAACCTCAACGGCTCGGAATGATGAAGAAGGCCAACCAGAGAGGTGGGTGGAGGTGATATCTGCAACAATGAACCTCAACGGCTCGGAATGATGAAGAAGGCCAACCGGAGAGGTGAGCGGAGGTGATATCTGCAGCAATGAACCTCAACGGCTCGGAATGATGAAGAAGGCCAACCAGAGAGGTGAGCGGAGGTGATATCTGCAACAATGAACCTCAACGGCTCGGAATGCTAAAGAAGGCCAACTGGAGAGGTGAGCGGAGGTGATATCTGCAACAATGAACCTCATCGGCTCGCAATGATGAAGAAGGCCAACCGGAGAAGTGAGCGGAGGTGATATCTGCAACAATGAACCTCAACGGCTCGGAATGATGAAGAAGGCCAACCAGAGAGGTGAGCGAAGGTGATATCTGCAACAATGAACCTCAACGGCTCGCAATGATGAAGAAGGCCAACCGGAGAGGTGAGCGGGGGTGATATCTGCAGCAATGAACCTCAACGGCTCAGAATGCTGAAGAAGGAGACGAAGAATATTTGCTGGCATCAGTCTCTTTTCGAGGTTCAACCATCACTACAGATCGGTCGCTATGTCATATTCTCCTTCCTGCAGCAATGAAATCACACAAAATATCCTTCACTGTCCGTTTTCAAAATGTGTAAAAATCTTGACAGTCCCGGCAACAGCAGAAGCTCGCACAAGCAAAGTAAAAAAGCCTAAGGCAAAGAAAGTACAACAATTCGGATTTGAACCCACATTCTTTGTATCCGCAGACGAGCGTCAAACCACTACACCGCGGTGGCTCCCACATACATATGTAACAAGAAATGAATAGATCCCGACTAGTATCCCTCAGCGACTTTACCGTGGTTCTACCTCCCCCACCCAGATAGTCGCCATGAAAGACGCCCGCCATTCCCCGCCGACCCCCACACAAAAGACTCGTTTCAAGCGCCCCAGGAGACTAATCTTCCATGAACTGCGTGAGCACTCTTTGGCCTTTTCACAACCCAGTGTTTTCATCCTCCGACGTCCGGGCCTATTTTGCACTGGCATCCTGCACTACTACAAACAAGTCGGCCTCAACGGCTGCTCTATTGTGTTCACCCCTGCTCTGTAGCTATCTATTCTCTTCCTGCCCACAGACCAAACACTCCAGGTTCCCGTATCCAAAGGTGGTCTCACAATGGAAACGAGCAACAAATAAAAACCAGTGGAAACGCTAGCTGATATAAGGTTAGAAGGGAAAAAAATGTGCCGGCTAAAATCTGCATTCTGTTATTTATCTATATACTTAAAAAAAAAAAAACATACTGTTTGATTGTTTGCCCTATTGCATAGCCATGTGCATCTTGTTTTCCCAACCAACCTTTTTTTTTTAATGTCCCCCTTCCATTCTTTCAAGGTGTTTAACGCTGCCATCAGCTGTAATAATACTAGTAGTCGTTGCAGTCACAGGCGCCACAGGATCAGGCCCCTTCAGCCCATTTTCCTCCCAAAAAAAAAAGTTACAACAATTTTATAACAATCCTAATACATTTAATCATGTATAGAAAATCTGTTTAAAAGTATTGTGCTTGTGTGTGTGTGTGTGTGTGTGCGTATGTATGTGTGTGTGTATGTGTGTGTATGTGTGTGTGTGTGTATGTGTGTGTATGTGTGTGTGTATGTGTGTGTGTATGTGTGTGTATGTGTGTGTATGTATGTGTATGTATGTGTGTATGTGTGTGTATGTGTATGTGTGTGTATGTGTGTGTATGTGTGTGTATGTGTGTGTGTGTATGTGTATGTGTGTGTGTGTGTGTGTGCGCGCGCGCCCGGCGCTCTAGCTAGGTTGGTTATACCGTCTGCGGCGACCGGGTAACGAACTCCTTGTGGTCCGAGTTTACGCCCAGCGGTATGCCGGAAAGCCACATATTTCCTAGATTTACACATACAGGCGCATTACGTATTCCTATACATCTATATTATTATATATATCCGTATTCCATAGTTGTGGATTTCAAACTGTACGATAGACATGGCCAACAAGACACCTTTTTGGGGAGGTGCCTAGTTGACCATGATCTTAGTGCACTTGTATTCATGGCGAGGCGCACACGCCGTCTGGAGGTGACAGGTTCAGTTCCCGGCACGGTAACTGTAGCTTTTGATTTTTATGTTGTCTAGCGTGTTCTTCTATCTTTTTACTTCTTTCTATAAGTGCAGATCAATACACTTTCAGTTACTTGATTAATTTATAAATATATTATAACATTTATTTACCACACAAAGCATGCCTTCCCTAACAATATTTTATCTGTACCTGGTTGTAGTAGCAGCAGCAGCAGCAGCAATAGGAGTAGTAGTGGTGGTGGTAATATTAGAGAAAACTGGTACGGGCGTTTAATATATTCCATCTGACATGTTATCTTGTCTCACAGGCGAGAGAGCACATCTGCCTTATACAAATGCAGTATACCCCCCCCCCCCCCTTTTCCTCCTTCCCCAATGGAAGCCAGTGCAGCCAACCTATCTGCCTGCTCGTTCCTAAATACTCGCGCATAGCAGAGGCAAAGAATCCTGGTGTGTATCACGACCTGCGACCTCTGGATTGATGTAAACCCCAACTTGGAATTTTGAACAACAGATCAACATCATGGCACACGAGTAGTAACCCACAAGTGCTCCGTTCTTCTTCTAACTCAAATCTGAGTCGGAAGAAGCTCAGCACAGTGTACAGACTCTGTAGCACGGGCAAGGATCCTAAATTATTTTTTGGTAGACTTTTAACTCAAAATTTTGCCCAGGCAGCGCCGTTAGGCTACTCTTTTCGATTTCCAACTACCAAGGGATTTTTTTTTACGTGCGCAACAGTGCACATGGGCGACCGATCTCACCACACAGAGACCAGAGGGAATTACTAGAAGTCCACGTGAAAAAAATCCCAGCCCTTACCGAAGATTGAACCCGGAACCTCAAGCACTCGAGGCGGACACCATGCCTGGAGACTACGCAGCCCCAATGTGAGCCCTAATGTTGGGAGGGGGTGGGGGCTGAAGGGGTCTAGACCCTCACCAAATGTTTGCTAGGCGGTCAAGACAGCGTGGCTTGGGATAAAACTGAGCTGCCTTCTCCTGGACCACTACACATTTATCATGTTTAACTCCGTCCTCCACCCTGTACGGGGTTTCTAGGACTTGCACCTCGGATATCTCTGGTCCTAATGGTGAATTAATCAAGTAACAGAAAGTGTATTGATCGGCACTCATAGAAAGAAGTAGAAAGATAGAAGAACACTCTAGACAACATAAAAATCGAAAGCTATAGTTACCGTGCCGGGAATTGAACCTGTCACCTCCAGACGGCGTGTGCGCCTCGCGATAGATACAAGTGCACAAGTGCACTAAGAACATGGTCAACCAGCCCCCCCCCCCCCCCCCAAAAAAAGGTGTCTTATTGGCCATGTCTATCGTACAGCTTGAACTATGGAATACGGACAGAATTCATTTTACACCATTGAAATTGCACCATAGATTACAGAAATGTATATTAACGAAGCATATGTGGAATAAAAATCACAGCAACAATTTACGAACACAGTAGACCTTAATGCTTTGTCTAGAATACACAAAGATTTAAGAAAAGTATTTGATTGGTAGGTTCTGGTGTGTATACGTTATTCCTATAAATAAACAGAGGGGGAACCTTTGAGGCCATTAAATATTATGAAATAATCAAGTAACAGAAAGTGTATTAATCGGTACTCATAGAAAGAAGTAGAAAGATAGAAGAACACACTAGATAATACAAAAATCGAAAGCTATAGTTACCGTGCCGGGAATTGAACCTGTCACCTCCAGACGGCGTGTGCGCGTCGCCATGGATACAAATGCACTAAGAACATGGACAACTAGGCACCCCCCCCCTCCCCCCCCCCCCCCCCCCAACAAAGGTGTCTTATTGGCCATGTCTATCGTACAGCTTGAAATCCACAACTATAGAATACGGACAGAATTCATTTCAAACCATTAAAATGTCACCATAGGTTACAGAAATTTATATTAACGAAGCATATCCTAATGGTGGCCTTTGTGTCTGCGGGTGTTAGTCGCTCGGTTTGCAGTCTTGGTGGGGCTGAACATCGATCTTCCTCTTTAAGTCCATGCCGTGTGGCGTTAGTAGTCTTTCCACAACCTCATGTCTCGTGTACTTTCAATCAACTCTGTCACAGATGATCTTCCATGCCGTGTGGCGTTAGTAGTCTTTCCACAACCTCATGTCTCTTGTACTTTCAATCAACTCTGACACAGATGATCTTCCATGCCGTGTGGCGTTAGTAGTCTTTCCACAATCTCATGTCTCGTGTACTTTCAATCAACTCTGTCACAGATGATCTTCCATGCCTTGTTGCGTTAGTAGTCTTGTCTTTCCACAACCTCACGTCTCGTGTACTTTCAATCAACTCTGTCACAGATGATCTTCCATGCCGTGTGGCGTTAGAAGTCTTGTCTTTCCACAACTTCACGTCTCGTGTACTTTCAATCAACTCTGTCACAAATGATCTTCCACGCTATAATGTCAAACCGTCCAGCATCTTTTCTATCGGTCTCCCTCTGCCTCTTCTCCCCTCCAACTTTCCTGCTGTCACCATTTCTCTCGGTCTCCGTTTGCCTTTCCTTCCCTCTAAGTTTTCTACTGTCACGACGTAGTCCAGTTTTCTCCTTCTCATCACAGGACCAAAGAATGTAAAATGTCTCTTTCTGATGTGGGCAGCCAGCTTTTTTTCGTCAGTCAGTTTCTTCTTCTTCTTCTTCTTCTTCCTCGCATTCACCAGCTGTAAACTCCGGCGGAAAGTTCTGGTTGTTCGTCAACTTCTGGACTGCAGTCCTGTTCCAGAACCTGAGTTTTGCGTGTGCATCCGTTTGACAGATCTGACTCATTTGTGTGCAGACTGCTGGTTCCTTGCCTCTCAGGCAAATGCTCTGTGACTTCGAAGGTAGCTCTCAATTAGTCGACTCTTACGACATGATTTTGGATAGGCAGTGGGTCTAATCTTGTCTTCCCTATAATAGGGCCCTGGAGCCCACACGGGGTCAGTCAGTTTCTTTCAAGACATCTTCATCGCAACATTCAGGGACTGCAGTTCACTAGTGGACGAGCAACCAGAACTTTCCGCCAGAGTGTACAGCTGGTGAAGGCGAAGAAGAAGACTTATACGTCATTCACTCACCCCAACTTCTTACCTAGAAAATGTGTAAGACACTGAGCGCCTGACCGAACTTATCTTAGCTGACAGACACAAATGCCTCCCAGAACCCTGGCATACATGTCTGAATATGACTCCTTTTGCGACAGGCTCCGGTGAGAATACAACACCTGTTCTATCGCGTCATTACACGCAACTTTCCCCCCTCCGAATTCTTCGCTCACGAATGCGTCTTTTGTCCCAGCGGATGGCGGAGTTGTACGGCAGTGAAAGGAACCGCACTAGTTGACTCTGCCAGTTTGGGTACACTGTGCTTTCCACAGCGCTTGTAACGGTTGTTTTTTGCTTTTCAATGTTTCATTTGTGTCAGTTCAAGCGGCACAAATATGCAGCGGGGAATGCGGTTTACATAATGTTATCCATCTTGAGACTGGAAAAGAGAAAGTGTACTGTACAATGTGGCTACTTGAGAATGTGAAACTGGCGTTAAAGTATTTATTTTACAAGCGCACTTTCTTGGCACCTGATTGGAGCCTGACAATGAAGTGCCTGAAACCAGTGACGGGCTAATCCTAACTATTCTTGGTGAGAAGAATGATAGAATTACTGTTAAAAGTGTCTTCAATGCTTGTATTTACTTGTCATTAGAATGCAGCTACAATAACTGCCAACACAGACGCTTCACATGAAAAGATCCGACGCGAACCGAGAGGTAGCGCTATAAGGACATGGATTGATGAAATTAAAGAGCTTCTACATCGACAGGCACTGATAATAGCCGTTACTGCCTATCAAGCAATTGATGGCAAACTGTTGCTCCCCTAACTCCAACCCTAACCCTGTCTATGCCTTCTATGTGTTTATGTTAAGAATTCTGGACTACCATTCGGAGTATTCCCCAATGCTGAACGTATGCTGACGTCTCATAGACTGAATGGTAGTCAGGGACAGAATACAGATAGGCGAAAATGAAGCATTTTTGGGGAATAAACATTTTGCAAAATAGTAGATGAATGCCCCAGCTAACTTGGAGACACCAAAGGTAGTAGGGACATAAACTTTCAACAGTTCCCCAGAGACATCGCACCTGGAAGTCGAGCAGACGGGAGATAAGCCGGCGCAAGGTCTGGATAAGTCTCATGTAACTCGCCTGAAGATATAAACCAAGACGGGTTCGGATTAGACCTGGATTATCTACGGATTAAAATATCCAAGTATCTGTATGTTCCAGGGTGTCAGAGCGAGCCGGGAGGTTTAAATCAGCTACATCTGGCCATCCACGTATGACCTCGACAATCCGCTCTTATGTCCCCTGACAGAAGACAAATGGCGGAAAGATGTCGATGACATTGTAGTTACCAGGCGGTTTTGAGGATTTCGACTCTGGGTGTCCTCAATTCGCGGGGATTTCCAGCGCGCGTTAAGCCAGGGATAAACAGATTTGGGCTCGAACTTTGTTTAAGAAATAAAACATCGGGTAGATAATGAGGGAGAAATATGGGGTTTAAGATCTGCTGCCGTTGCGCAGATAAACGGTCTATCTGGGACAATGTCGGGGTTATGTGTATATAAACTAAAGCAGAGACCTGTATATGGCTAATTGTGTGAAGTACGGTGCAGGACGATTTATGATGCGAACAGGGGTGCAGCGATAAGGACAGCATGGGTGCTGCGGAAAAGCACATAAGGCTCCCTCCCTTATAACAGTTTTGTAGAAGTTGGAATGGGAAATTATGACGATCAAACAATTGTTTAAAAAATATACCCGTTTCCATGTATTGGGCATTGTCACATATCACTCCTGTCACGTGCCTAATGTAAGGATTTCTCCTTCAGAACCAACAGCACTCAGAAATAATTATGTTGAGTCGTTTGGCTTGTATTGGTCTAAGGGATTCCCCGTGGCCAATATACGCTCAACTTATTTCTGGAGTAGGGCAACTCAAGTATTGGCACTACAAAATATATCTGTATATGAATACAATATTCCTAGGCACACTTGGCTGGACACCCCCACTACTTACTAAAGAAAGCCCCCAGGTTATGATAGTTCATTACCATAACCATGTTAACACATATAGTTAATATTCATACACACACAACTCCTAAACACTTAAAAAGGTGAAATAGAGACACTTAAGTCAGCCATGAAATGAATGCATGTAATCAATTCAACATATACATATAAAATAGATATAATAGTGAAACAGATGCCAGATCTCAGTGGATGGATTTCAGAATACAATGACTAGAATCAACCAAAGTTAAACAGTCAGAAAGTCCTGGAGGAAGCACATCTTTATCATTGGACCCCAGTGGAGCTGTGGGGAATATAGCATGTTATATGGTTAAACTGTAACGTATCCTCTTTCTATCGTTGATGCTTCCCTCAGCTCCTGATGATTCGACTGTCTTTGGAAATTCTGCTTCAACTGGATCAGATGGTGGGGAAGTACCTCACCATAGAGGACACAGCAACTGGATAGGCACTCAGCACATTTCTCCCACCAGTCAGTTCACCATACTGTCCCTCAGCTACACCACGCTCTGGTACTGTTAGACTGTTTAGGGTATATGGCACCCCAAACTGGCGTCAGTCTTCACAACTGGTAGTTGGGTGATAAGTGGTAGGTAATAGGTTGATTGATTGATGGTTGGTTGGTTGGTGGGTGTTGGTTGGACTGTGATTCTTCTGCCCGCTCTTCACAAAGGTTTCATCCCAAGCATAGGAAAAGTCTTAGGCGTCACAGAGCGCCTTTTTAAAACGAATTATACAGGCGTCGATGGGTACGTCTGAGTTCCAGAAAACCTGGCAGAATAATACCGCTCGATTTCAATTCAAGCTTTGGTAAGAAGTAGTTCCTTGTATACATGAGCAAGGAGTAAATCGGTTTCCAAGAAACCTCAAATAACTCCAGTAATATTTATCCAATAGTTGCACATTTGAAAGTGACGTTAAGTCAAAGCAACTAGAAGATGTAGGTATCATAATTATGTCCGATAAAGGCATATATCGATATAAGGGACTATATACCTTTCCGGACGAGTCCAAGTTTGAATGTTGTGCCGATTACAGGTAAGTCAAGTTACCAGTCTTTCGGACTGATGTGTAATGGCTTATCATTCCACGACAGGCATATAGGGCAAGACCTATATTTTATAGAACAATCGGCACACTGGTATTGATGTAGTCAACAGTATCATGCCGTCCGCCTTTACTTCCAGGACTTTACCTGATTCCCATTCAAGGCTATGTCGACCTGGGAGCCAAAGTCATTTTTTATACTCCAGCACCATTCAGAATCGAACCCATGACCTCTGAACCCGCAGAATATAACCCTGGCTCGTTTCCTAATTAGGCGTTGCGAACCCGCTTCATAATTCCCAGATGCCAGATTAGATTCTAGCGTGGATGATTTTGCAGTAGATGGCCTTGCGTTGGTCTCACCATGCATAGAGAGCCTACAGCCCAGTAGAACCGACAGCCCAGTAGAGCCGACAGCCCAGTAGGACCGACAGCCCAGTAGGACCGACAGCCCAGTAGGACCGACAGCCCAGTAGAGCCGACAGCCCAGTAGAGCCGACAGCACAGTAGGACCGACAGCCCATTAGAGCCGACAGCCCAGTAGAGCCGACAGCCTAGTAGAGCCGTCAGCCCAGTAGAACCGACAGCCCAGTAGAGCCGACAGCCCAGTAGAGCCGACAGCCCAGTAGAACCGACAGCCCAGTAGAACCGACAGCCCAGTAGAGCCGACAGCCCAGTAGGACCGACAGCCCAGTAGAGCCGACAGCCCAGTAGAGCCGACAGCCCAGTAGAGCCGACAGCCCAGTAGAGCCGACAGCCCAGTAGAGCCGACAGCCCAGTAGAACCGACAGCCCAGTAGAGCCGACAGCCCAGTAGGACATGGTCAACTGGTCTGAGGTTTGAACAACGGATTAACATCATGGTACACTGGTAGTAACCCATTAGTGCTCCGTTCTTCTTCTAACTCAAGTCTGAGTCCGAAGCAGCTCAGCACAGTGTACAGGCTCTGTAGCACAGGCGATTTTGTACGTCCGCAACAATACACATGGGCGTCCGATTTCACTACGCAGAGACCAGGGAGCAATTACTAGAAGTCCAAGTCCATGTGGAAAAAAATGCAAGCCCTTGCCGGGGATTGAACCCGCAACCTCTAGCACTCGAGGCGGATACTATACCTCGAGACCACGCAGCCCTTCGAGCATACTGGGCAGATAGAGCGAGACCTTTATGTTATAGAACAATCGGCACCCGCTGGCTGATGTGGTCAGCATCACGACGGCCGCCTTTACTTCCGAGGACTTGCGCCGGTTACACATTTAAGGATGAGTCGACCTGGGAGTCAAAGTAATTTTTGGAAAAAAATGTGTGTGTGCGCGTGTGCGTGTCTGTCTGTCTGTGACTGTATGTGTGAGTGTGTGCGTGCGCATGGGTGTCTATGCGCGAGTGTGAATGTGTGCGTGTGTGTGTATATGTGTGCGCGTATGTGTGCGCGCCAGTGTTTGTGTGTGTGTGCGAGCGTGCGTATGTGTGTGTCTGTGTAGTGTGTCTGTGTATGTGTTTGTGTATGTGTGTTTGTGTTTGTGTGTTTGTGTATGTGTGTCTGTGTATGTGTAACCTATATAATACAGCATATATATATATATATATATATATATATATATATATATATATATATATATATATATATATACATACATATACATATACATATATACATATATACACACACACCCTTGGTTCCTTTCCTATACTTGGTGTGGTTTTGAGAATCAACACATATCGTCACGCAGCGAGACTGGTACGAGTGCTGCCTGGCAGCCTCGCTATGTGTGCAGCTTGTGGGGACGTCGCCGGGTCACAGTCGTAGAATCTATGAGTGGGCACCTGTTATCAAGGTCGTCCTGTTTAAGGACAGGTATGGCCAGGTGATAGTTAGGCTTCCTTATGCAGTACAGTTAGTCTCTGAGTTTTTATCTTCTTTTTTTTTCTTTTTCTTTTTTTGTTCTTTTTCTTGGTCTGGTTCTTGTTCTTGTTCTTCTTCTTCTTTCCCTTTTTCTTCTTTGCGTTCACCAGCTTAAACTCTGGCAGAAAGTTCTGGTTGTTCGTCTACTTCTGAACTGCAGTTCGTGTGCATCAGTTTTACAGATCTGATTTATTTGAATGAAGAGTGTTGGGTCCTTGCCTCTCAGGCAGATGCACTCCGAAATCAAAGGAAGCTCCCCAATTAGTCGGCTCTTACGACATGCTTTTGGGTAAACAGTGGTACTGTTCTTGTTTTCCCGGAACTCACACTGGGACTTCTTATTCTTCGCGTTCATCGGTTGTAAACTCCAGCGGAAAGTTATGGTTGTTCGTCCACTTCGAGATGTTATCCTTTTCCAGAATCTGACTGTTGCATGTACGTTCGTTTCACAAGTCTGACTTATTTACATGCAGACTGTTGGTTCCTTGCCACCCCCAGCAGATGTACTCCGACTTCAAAGGAAGCTTCCAGTTAGTCGACTCTTAAAGGTTAAAGGTTAAAGTCGAGAGGAGAAACTTCATTGTACCGAGGTTGATCCCATATGGCTCGGTCTCCTTCCGCAGAACGGATAGCCACCTGCTGAGAACATCGCATAGATCACGAACTATGTAACTCCGGTGACGATCCACAGGAATCTGCGTAAAAACTGCACTTGTGTTGTGAATGGCGCAGCCGTGGAGCGAACTCATGACTCTTACGTCATGCTTTCAGGTAGGCAGTGGCAAAGTTCGTTCGTTCGTTCCTCACAATGGAGCCCAGAATCCACACAAGGAAATTAAATGTCCCAATGCCGATGTATCTGATATTTGAGTTTCAATTTGTTCTTCGCATGTTTCAAACAACTACCTAAGCAATTTCAACTCACTCCCCACGTAATCAGGCAAACCTTTAACGTTTTCCCGCCAGATCTTTCATTGTTCTCTTTTTGATAGCAAATTTTCAACAGAAGCCACCGACTAAAGCTCTGTACACATTCGCAGTTATCGAAAACCGGTTACGACCATGACAATACAGATATTACAACGACGATTTCTCCAAGGGGTCATCACTTATCGACACCCAATTGTCTCTTCAAAGAGACATCGACTGTTGATTGTCGAATCCGTCCACAGTTTAATCGAAAGTAACGACTTCTCTAAGCTCTCTCAGGCCGGACGTGAGTTGTGAAAATTAGCCTCTGACGCTGCTTACATTGACAGCTCTTGTTGATGCTTCTGTTAGCGACTGAAGGCACCGGAAGTGACTCCACGCGATATTGGAAGCCACCGCAAATGATTCTGGGAGGTAACGAATCCGAGCTGGAGATATTAATGTTCTGAGTGTCAATAAATGACGTTTATTGAACACTTGGGGACTGGCGTGCGGGGGATCTATTTTGTTTGTGTCGGGTTTTTTTTTTTTTACGGGTACAAATAAGGAAATAATGAGGACACGTACAACATGTTCTTGCATGCGTTACTGGCGTGTATTGGGGTTTGAGATAAATGGCAAAATAATTCGTATTTTTCCTCTTGTTGTTGTTGCTATTGTTGTTGTCGTTGTTTTTGTTGTTGTTGTTGTTGTTGTTGTTGTTGTTGTTGTTGTTGTTGTTCTTCTTCTTCTTCTTCTTCTTCTTCTTCTTCTTCTTCTTCTTCTTCTTCTTCATCTTCTTCTTCTTCTTCTTCTTCTTCTTCTTCTTCTTCTTCTTCTTCTTCTTCTTCTTCTTCTTCTTCTTCTTCTTCTTCTTCTTCTTCTTCTTCTTCTTCTTCTTCTTCTTCTTCTTCTTCTTCTTCTTCTTCTTCTTCTTCTTCTTCTTCTTCTTCTTCTTCTTCTTCTTCTTCTTCTTCTTCTTCTTCTTCTTCTTCTTCTTCTTCTTCTTCTTCTTCTTCTTCTTCTTCTTCTTCTTCTTCTTCTTCTTCTTCTTCTTCTTCTTCTTCTTCTTCTTCTTCTTCTTCTTCTTCTTCTTCTTCTTCTTCTTCTTCTTCTTCTTCTTCTTCTTCTTCTTCTTCTTCTTCTTCTTCTTCTTCTTCTTCTTCTTCTTCTTCTTCTTCTTCTTCTTCTTCTTCTTCTTCTTCTTCTTCTTCTTCTTCTTCTTCTTCTTCTTCTTCTTCTCCTCTTCTTCTCTTTCTTCTTCTTCTTCTTCTTCTTCTTCTTCTTCTACTTCTTCTTCTTCTTCTTCTTCTTCTTCTTCTTCTTCTTCTTCTTCTTCTTCTTCTTCTTCTTCATCTTCTTCTTCTTCTTCTTCTTCTTCTTTGTCTTTGTCTTTTTTTTTTCTTTATCTTCTTCTTTTTTCTTCTTATTATTATTAATATTATTATTGTTTTTCTCCGTCCTCTTCGTTCAATGTCTCTTGAGTACGGAGCAGCGCGGAGTGAGTAGGGGATCTAGCCGATCCCCAACACTCAGGGGAGGGACGATACGGGCATAAAACTATCTCTAGCCTTTGACTTTGATGGAACCCAAGTCTTCATCAATGGAATGCCTGGCTCCAACCACTCGACACGACTCTCCTTTGGGCAACACGCCAACGATAATGAGCGGCAATCTCGGAACCGATTAACAGGCTGGAGGTGTGAAGCGAACGGCGAAAGTTCCACTCGTGAATGGCAAAACGAAGTGTGGAAGAGCAGCAGTTACCTCATAACACTAAACAAAACCACGTTGTAATATTACAGCTATGAGAAGCCACACAAAGCGAGGAAATATGTCTGCGCGGTCAATCCTTTGAGAGACATGAAATTAAAATCCAGAACGCGAGCCAGAATCCCCTAACAAGGCCTAATTGTGTAGTCGGGGTCTAAATTGTCAGCGCTGGTCCGAACAAAAGCAATATTTTCGCAAGAATACTCAAACTCGGCCCATTAAAGCCATTAGGCCGGGTCGTTAGCTTCGGGGATCCAGTTAGCAGAATTGGGTATTCCCGATCGACATAAAAAGGGAATGGGGGTTTCCCGGCGGTTCTGGCAGTTCTAGAAAGAGTTTCGAACGATTTATTAAATGGCAGCGGAAGTCATTTGCGGAGTAGGGTTGATATTAAAAATCTGAGAGGCTGTAAGTTATGCTCGTAGGATGGAATCAGGGGCCAGGAAGAGTGGATGGTATGCGGCTGGATGTAAATCAGCCGATTTTGGATTCAGCTTAAGAAGAAATCGCTTATATGTGAGCGGATTAGCCTTGAGACAGAAATGCTCCTCATCTGGATTCTTGTCATACGGGATGTATGTTTTGACCAGTTTTCTGATACTTCTCTTCTTTTTCTTCTTCTTTGTTCACTGGCTGTAACCTCTGGTGGAATGTTCTGGTTGTTCGTCCATTTAGACTTTGGCTTTGTGCCAGGGCCTGAGTTTTGAGTGTACATCCGTTTTACTGGTTTATTTGTGTGCAGTTGGTTGTTCCTTGTCGCTCTGGCAAGTGCACTCCGTCTTCGAAGGAAGTCTCAGTTATTCGACTCTTACGACATGCTTTTTGTTTTGTAGGCAGAGGGTCTATTCTTGTTCATGAACATCTATAGGAGTGTCCAGACTGAGGTGGCCATTCATTCATTCATTCATTCATTCATTCATTCATTCATTCATTCATTCATTCATTCATTCATTCATTCATTCATTCATTCATTCATTCATTTATTCATTCATTCTTTTTCACCCCTCCCCCTCCAAAACGGGGACCCGGAACCCACACAGGGAGGCTTCTTTTGATATCACGCGTGTTTTGATATCTTGTATAGTAATCTAGTGCCTCTCTTTGTCAGATTAAGACGAAAAACAGGATGTCGCGTGTGCAAGTTGTAAATCAATTCTTAAGGTGGGATCTGTTCAACTAAGTTTATTAAAGGCCACGCGTTTGAAAATAGTGATCATCAAGGACCAGAGGTCCGAGCCATAGCATAGAAGGATCTTCTTTAGCCTTTCTATCCCCCAGTGGAGCATAGGCCCTCAACCAACTTACGCCAAGTCGATCTCTCCTTCGGTATCGCAGGCAGCTCTGCCCATGTCCTCCCAGTCATTTTAATTCACACTCTAGCTATATTCTCCATGTGTTATTTAGTCTTCCTTTATTCCTATACCGCTGTGAGTTCCAGTGCAAAGGCATTCTAGTTATATTGATTTATCATTAACATAATGCAACTGTCAAAGATTTTCGGGCCACTCACTAGGCTTCCACGGGCCAGATTTGTCCCGCGAGCCGCCAGTTATATAGCCCTGCCTTAAGGGGATCCTCTCCGGATCTATAGTGCTCGGTACACAAATGTTAGGTTAAACAATGCTGGTTAGCGGACACGCTGAGAAGCACGCGAGCATCATGTGCTTCCTTCTGGAGCCCGTGAACACTGCTGAAGCAATCAGAAGAAACTCCATAGAGGAGCATGTACAGCAGGAGTCTACCAATCATCGGTAGAAGTGATCCCTCGTCCGCAATTGTTTCAGCCCACGAGCTCCTAGACAAACTCAGAGGGTGGGCCCACCTGAGTTCATGACGCTCAGGCGGCTTGATCTGCTCCTGCTGCACGTATTACCATATGTTCTCGGACAGGGACAAGACGGAATTGGTGACTATGCAACAGGAACTGTGAAATTCGAAGCAAGATTAGATCCTCAATGTCTTAAGAGAATGGTGCAGCCAGGAGTGACGAAGGAATCTTGTCGATGCTAAGAACTCTGCAGATACATCCAATCAGACAGTTACTGGTACCATTGGATTTTGAACTCTGCTATTGCTGTTGACAGTGGGTACGGGGCGCTGATGGGAAGTGTCCCGATGGTTCTGATGTTGGTTTTTCAACTTAAAAAACGTAATTCATACTTTTTGTTTCCCTGGTCCCATTGGCTGAAAGTGGACTTACGGTTTGTACGATGTTTCAACAGCAGGGCAACGGACAAGGGGGTGCGGTTGATCACGTTGCTACATGCATTGTCCCTAATTGGATATTTCATGCCTACTGAAAAGGGGGTGCAACAACATCTATGGAAATGTCTGGACTGAGGTGACCATTCATTCATTCATTCATTCATTCATTCATTCATTCATTCATTCATTCATTCATTCATTCATTCATTCATTCATTCATTCATGCATTCATTCATTCATTCATTCATTCATTCATTCATTCATTCATTCATTCCTTCAGCCATTCATTCATGCATGCATTCATTCATTCAATCATCCATTTATTGTCTGGTCATGAACTTTGCCCATGTCCACACTGGTGACCAGACCAATTGTAAAGTTCCTCTCGATAAGGGTTCCAACGTCTGACCAACTTGACGCCATGCAAACTAAGTAGCAGCAGTAACAGTAGTCATAGTGATAGTAGCAGTAGTAGTAGTAGCAGCAGCGATAGTAGCAGTAACAGCTGCAGTAGTAGCAGTTTAACTAGTAGTAGTAGTGGTTGTGGTGGCATTATTTATTGTTGCTGTTGCTGTTGTTCTAGAAGTATAAGTAGTAGTAGAGTAGTAGCAGTAGTAGCAGCAGTAGTAGCAGTAGTATTAGTAGCAGTGGTAGTAGCAGTAGCACTACTACTACTACTACTACTACTACTACTACTAGTAGTAGTAGTAGTAGTAGTAGTAGTAGTAGTAGTAGTAGTAGTAGTAGTAGTAGTAGTAGTAGTAGTAATAGCGGTGGTGGTGTTTGTGGTGGTCGGGGTGGTGGTGGTGGTGGTAGTGGTAATAGTAGTAGTAGTAGTAAAAGTAGAAACGAGGAAGAAGGGTGAATAGAGGAGGAGGAGGAGAAGGGGAAGAAGAAGAAGAAGAAGAAGAAGAAGAAGAAGAAGAAGAAGAAGAAGAAGAAGAAGAAGAAGAAGAAGAAGAAGAAGAAGAAGAAGAAGAAGAAGAAGAAGAAGAAGAAAAAGAAGAAGAAGAAGAAGAAGAAGAAGAAGAAGAAGAAGAAGAAGAAGAAGAAGAAGAAGAAGAAGAAGAAGAAGAAGAAGAAGAAGAAGAAGAAGAAGAAGAAGAAGAAGCTACGACAACATCGAACACAACAGCATTGAGAACTACAACAACAACAACTATATCGATAACAAACAATCAACAACAACAAAAAAACAGCAGCAGCAACAGCAAGAATAGCAACAACAAGAAAAAATTATTAAACAGCAGTAACGACAGCTGCATCACCAACAACAAAACCACAGCAGCAACCACAACTTCAACAACACACAGTACACCACTCACTTGTTGTAGTCGTCTTTACAATATAGCTTCCGGTCACGTGAGAAACAAGATCCGGTCAGCGGCACGCGACAAAGCGCGCACTGAAGGCAGCTCTCGTGCCAGGAATCGTTCATCACCTTGAGAAGGTATCTGTCCTCTATAGGAAAGTGGCAGCCTGTGCACTGCTCGCGGGGGGACATCGCCTGGGTCGGCATGGCGTCTGAAACAACACAGAGTTCATTTTTTACATCTATCATCTTTCTCATCATGTAGCAGGTCCTATGCAGAAGGTGGCTTTTCTTACAGCCCGCCTCAAGAAGAAGAAGAAAAAAAAACTTGGTCTCTTTTTTATAGCATTATTGTTGCTTTACAGCTTTCCGTCCCAGTGTGAGAGGTAATCTTTTTTTTTTTTTTTTCGTTGTTTTAAAAGTCCCCTCCGGCTACAGTCGGGGGCCCTAATATAACCTAAAGACTGAACGGAATTTCCTGGACGTGTGCCTCGTTGATCCTTATCCGAATGATGGCACTTTGTGTCCGGGGTGTTGGTCTCTCGTTGAACGGTTCTGGTGGGCTTGAGCGACCAACACATACACAAAATCACACACACACTTAACATTTGTTAGCCAACATAATGGTCACACACAAAACAGACCACAGTTATAACCGATACTGTAGGGACCGTACGTGAGTGTTGCGCACAGGGTTAAGGTTTTATTCTAGCTGCATGAAGTCCTGGGGTTTTAACGCCCTCACGAGCTTCACTTGCTAGTGGAGTTTTAGTATAATCTTTTTCAACTAAACTAATCTTAGGAACTCGCCTGCGGATCGGAAGCTCGTGGGTTCGCTCCCTGGCAGATCCGGACTTTTTCAAAAATGACTTTGCCTCCCAGGTCGACCCAGCCTTGAGTGGGTACCAGGTGCAGTCCTGGGAAGTAAAGGCGATTCTCGTAATGCTGGCAACATCACCCATCTTGTGCCGTTGGTCTATAAAATTTAGGACCAGCCCTATATACCCAATACGCCTGACAGGCGTGGAAAAGGGTCCTCAATCTTGTCTCTGATCTACATATATCTTGACTAAATATAGTCTGTTTTTGACCTGACTAACTGTGGCACAGGACACGCCATCTGTCCCCACCCCCTCCCTCCACCACTTGTTTTCATCGTCCACTTTCCTACCCACGGAGTCTCTTGTAACTCTTGTAACGGAGTCTCTCTCTAACTCTGTACTTCCCCCTTCTCTACTGTTCTTTTCAATCCACAATGGTGCCTGATATGGCTAAAATATTTCTGAGACAAAATGCTTTTTATTAGCCAAATTTCCTTTTGACCCCCCAGGACATCACACAGAGAGATAAACACACGGTGACACAAAGTGCTACCATGCGAATGAGGATGACCCTTGGATGACCCCAATGATGATCCCATGCTATTTCGATAGTCATAAAATAGTTTTTTTTTTTTTTTTACATAGCTGAATTAAATGTTTGATAAGGTCGGTTTTATCCGCACTGGAATTTATGTCAATCTGAAACCGTTTCAGGCAGCCAGATAAGTCAAATTATAGAGGTCTGTATGTTTAAGCGTGACGTACGAAGCTGTTCAGGTAGTAAACGAATTGACAGGCACCCATAAGCCACACTTCAGAAGACACGATACGTGGGCTATAGTGTACCTTGTAATTGTGTGTATCCCTTATAGTTCCCATAGGGATCTGGCCGACGTTTAACATACAGTTTTATACACACACACACACACACACACACACACACACACACACACATATATATATATATATATATATATATATATATATATAACAGGCGAAGAAAAGGGGATAAATACATGGGAAAGTATGATCCTGTGACAGGGGTGTGACCCTACCCAGACGCCTTGTCGGGTAAAAGTAACGTCGATCTCTCCACGCCCCACCCCCCAATATACACACTGGATCACTTCTGGCTGGTAGTTCCTGAACCTGTCACCTAGGCACACGGTTACGGGTGTGTTCCGTAATGCCGTTGATATCGCGTGTTGTATATTTCAGCCGGCCAGTGCTTTAAACAATCTAAAAACATGGAGAAACTGGTCCTAACACAACACCCTATGGAGAGTGTTGCAACCTATGTCACAGGCATTCTCTTTCTCGAAATAAAATATTAAATCACAGAAAGCAAACAACAGATCGGGACACACTCGTAACCTTCAGGAAAGTCGACCAGCCCAACAAACTTGTGAATGAAAAGTGACCTACTCTATTTGGAGAGATTAACGTGATTCTAACCGCTTGTCGATCGTGTGAGAAAGCGAGCCATGTCTGCCTTCGCCTACCTGCATGGTACATGATGATAATGACAATTGAGACAGGCTCAAATATTTTATGGCAATCATTAAAGCCGTGGAACACGTGCCGTCCATAAAGACACAACCAACAACACGGAGAGAGAGAGAGAGAGAGTGAATCGAACAAAACACATAACAAATCTGTTACTGGCTAGTTTATTGCTTCGTTCACGCTGCTTCATTATTGTAGTTCGCCTAGCAGACTCGTGGAAACATGTCTTAATGAACGTAAAAAAAAACAACATCAATGAAATTATGTATTTATGTAGTGAATAATCAATTCGTTTGGAGGTTTGAGGTTTGAACAACAGCTCAACATCATGGCACACGGGTCATAACCTATAAGTGCTAAGTTCTTCTTCTAACTTTAGTCTCAGTCTGAAGCTTAGCACAGTGCACAGGCTTTGTAGTACCAGCGAGGATCCTGAAGTACTTTCGGTAGATATTTAACTCCAAATTTTGCCCTGGCAGGGCCGTTAGGCTACTCTTTTCGATTTCCAACAGGCAAGGAATTTTTTACGTGCGCAACAATGCACACGGGCGTCCTATTTCACTACCCAGAGACGAGGGAGATTTACTAGTAACTGCCTGATTGTATATCCGACTTGCCTTTGACTGAAATGTTGAGCGTCAGCCAGATCCCTTGGTAAATCCTCGCAAAGCCATTCGTCTCCCACCGTAATGGTCCATTTGCGCATCTGCACTGTTCACTCGCTCCCAAAAGGCACTCACAGCATCTAGTTTGTCATACATCAACATCACCACCAAGTGGTGCAGAACCGGACAGTCTATCTACCTGCTCGTTTCCTAACACACCGGCATCACCTGGTGTGCTCATGTACATAGGAAGTTGCAGTTCCACAGCGCCTACCCATAATCCACCACTGGTTGGGTTGACTCTAGGAGTTAAAACTGTTCGATCTTCTTGTCCTTTTTTCCCGACTGCTTGTGCCCTAAAGCATGCCAGCTCCCTGGGCACCAACAGCCATCACTAAAAGCTAGAGTACCGCTCCAAGCCACTAGTTTTGGTGCAACTGACATTTCTTAACCAAAATAATTGGCACAAAGAAACCAGACCACAATTATAACCGACACTGCTCGCTGTAGGTTCAGCGTGGTCGATGTTTCTGTTTTGTTTTACATAAATGGATGTGTTTATGATCTAAAGCGTCACAGAGAGGGGTCGCTGTACATGTAGTTGTCTGTCGTTTGCTAGTTATATAGCTTGTGTTAATGCCATATTGCGTTTCTGTTGCGTCTTTTTAACTTCCTCAACCCATTTCTTTCTTGGTCGGCCTCTTGCCTTGTAGTCTGCAGTTTTCAGGTAGTACGCTCTAGCTGGGAGCTAGTCAAAGTAAAGGTGTGAAGATAAACTTTATTGCATCGGGCTTTATCTTATGTCTCAGTCTCTCTCCGCAGAACAGCTAGCTGCCTGCCGAGAGCGTTGCACACAGTACGACATCCGTAGCTCCGGCAATGATCCTGTTTTTCCCCTATTCTGACGAGATTACCAAACCATTAGATTCGTTATTGTTCTATGAAATCTTTTAACGGTATTGTGTCTACCGTTGTTGTTTAGCTCTTCATTTGTGTCGCATCTTGTTCTCCTGAAACATCTCTTATATATCTCTTATACCCCCATGTGCGTTCGGGGGCCCCATTGTGGGGAAAACAAGAATAGACCCACTGCCTCCCCAAAAGCATGTCGTAAGAGTCGACTAATTGGGGAGCTTTCCTTTGAATTTGGAGTGCATCTGCTGGAGGGGCAAGGAACCAACAGTCTGTATTCAAGAGAATGAGATCTGTAAAACTGATGCACACGCAACACTCAGGTTCTGAAGCAGGACTGCAGTTCAGTAGTGGACGAGCAACCAGAACTTTCCGCCAGTGTACAGCTGGTGAACGCGAAGAAGAAGAAGACATCTCTTATACATCTCTTCATCTCACATGTTGCTTTTTTGCGTTTTTGTTTTTCTAGGATTGTCCATGTCTGGCATTAATAGCATAAAGTTGGTACTAATAGAAGTGCATTCATCGGTTGGTTTTTACATGCTAGGGGGGTCGTTAGCAATGTCGATAGGAGACTCGCTTGCAAACGCAGCTGCGACTCGCTGCAGCCCACTGTCGGTGTTCGAAACCGGGCTGTTCCCGGGGTTCACCCAGCCTCTAGGTAATGGGTACCAGAGTTAACACTCTGGGGTAAATGAAGGATCATCGCTGTAGCTACAGAGCTTTGTGCGGACGGCGACACAGGCGGACAGTTTCTTATCAGCTATCTGTACTGGTGGCAGAGCACTTATGGTTTTTAAACGTGTGCAGTGACGCTGGTTCACATCTCCCGACTTTAACTTTACCTTTTTTTACATGCTTGATTCGCATCCGAAGAAAAGAAACTCTTCGAGTCACTGCATATTATTGTTATAATGCCATGGAGGGGGAGAGTTTAACTTCGTTCGGAGAAATAATAATATAAGTAATAATAATTTCATCAAAACATGTTATAAAGAAGTGTATTAGTAATAATGACATGAACCTGTTCAGCAAGGCACCCAAAGACATGGCGGACAAATCAGCCGGTGTACTCAACGCTTCCCGGGCGTGACAAATGGAAAATAAGCAAGAAATTAAACGCGGCCCATTTCATCTCGTTCATTTAACACCATTTTATCGATATCATCTAACAATATTTACTTTTGTCATAATTACAAATTACCATCACGACAAATTGCCTATAGATCCCAGCTAGATACGCCATTTTATTGCGCGGATTCGTACGCTAGACTGCGCAACGGGCCGTTGTCACGTGCGACCCATCCGCGGCGCCATCTTGCGCACAGCTCTGTGGGACAACAGATGTGACAGGTCATCTTCGCCCCGGCTGTTATGAGTTTCTACCTGATTGGAGATGGGAAATCTGGGAACTAATTGACGACCGAAACTTGGATGAACATGTGTGTTCAAGTGGTATGATTGGGAGGAAATTGAAAAAGCGACACCTGTATGTTTTGTACAGTTGGGCTGCAGTGTACATCGGTTTATAGGTCCTATGCTTGACTCCCCGAAATATATTTCTTCTTCTTCTTCTTCTTCTTCTTCTTCTTCTTCTTCTTCTTCTTCTTCTTCTTCTTCTTCTTCTTCTTCTTCTTCTTCTTCTTCCTCTTCTTCTTCTTCTTCTTCTTCTTCTTCTTCTTCTTCTTCTTCTTCTTCTTCTTCTTCTTCTTCTTCTTCTTCTTCTTCTTCTTCTTCTTCTTCTTCTTCTTCTTCTTCTTCTTCTTTTTCTTCTTCTTCTTCTTCTTTCTTCTTCTTTCTTCTTCTTCTTCTTCTTCTTCTTCTTCTTCTTCTTCTTCTTCTTCTTCTTCTTCTTCTTTTTCTTCTTGTTTTTCTTTTTCTTCTTCTTCGTATTATTATTAGCATTCTTAGTTTCTTTCTTACTTACCTACTAAGTTACTCATTTCTACACTGGGGTGTAGATGTTTGCCAGACTTGTCTCTAAACAGTTTTATTTGTTGCTTTGTTCCATTCGAGTACTCTGTCTGTCGTCGGCGTCCGAGGCTTTGGCGTTGCAAACGCGCTTCGTACTGCTGTGGTGCTGGGTTCGATCCCAGTTGCGGGCCTTGCGCCTTGTGTTGGTTTCGACAGTGGTGTCGAGAAGCCGACAGTCCGGAAAGCAATGGCAAACTAATGAATGTAAATTTGCCTAGAAAAACAACATCCGCCAAAAAATACTGGGGTTGGTTCTGGAACGTCCTATAAAGGATACACAACTAACTTTAACTCTCTCAGTCAGGGGCTGTCGGGTGTTGTCTTCCCAGAGAAGCCTGTTGGTCTTGTTTACCGGTTCGTGGTCTCCCATACCTGCCATGGTGGTCGATTCTTTCCCATTCTACATACATGTCCAAACCATCATAACTGTGACTCGGGTGATCCACTCGAGTTCCTAAGGCCTAGGTTTCAATGATGTAGACGGTTTTGATTATGGGGTCGCGGCATTGGGAAGGTTGAGTACTACTGCTCTACACAAAACTATTCTGACTAGGACCCCACCCCCTCGAACCGAGACCCTTTGAACTGGGGACCCCCCCCCCCCCCCCCCCCCATCAAACCAGGACTTCTCTCATCCCCCCCACTCCTACAACACCCCCGCCCGCTCGTTTCTGGAGGGGCGATATGCTCAAGTGGTCTGAACGCCCAGGTTTCTGCACACCTGTCCGAAGATGATGATGATGATGATGATGATGATGATGATGATGATGATGATGATGATGATAGGGCGATAATGATGATGATGGATAATGATGATGATGATAGGGTGAAAATGATGATGATGATGATGATAGGGCGATAATGATGATGAGGATGATGATGATGATGTTGTTGTTGTTGTTGTTGTTGACGACGACGATGACACACACTGTCAGGAGATACGCTCAATCCCGTGGTCACTCTACCGTGTCTTTGTCAGTGTCTACATAAAATCCCTCTCTCCTAACGTGCACCAGATAGCGCGGGATTGATTGTCGCTCGATAAAGTGAACTGGGCGGAGGCGACACGACGAGGCGACGTCGAGTACACGCAGCCGCGTGAGTCGAGAGCTGCTTGGCAACAGGTGTGCCCGAGTGTATTGATAATATCCCGCGGCTGGCTCTGTGTGAGGCAAGAGATGCACGTGATAGTGTGCCTGGGCTAATCCCCCATCTTCCGCGGGAGATCGGAATGGGGATGGAGGCGGTTCACGTATGCCCTGTTACAGGTGTGAGGAAGAGATTGACGGACAGATAGACAGATGTCTGTATGAAAACAGTCGGATGAAAGATGTTAAAACATGGATTGTTGCAGGAAATCGAATAGATAATGTTGAATTTATCATTATCACAACATATTTTTCATCACTATTATCATCGCCAACATTATTATCATCATAGACATCGTTATCAACAACATTATTATCATCACCAACATTATTACCATCATCAACATTATTACCACCAACATCATTACCACCAACATTATTACCATCATCATCATCATCAACATTATTATCATCACCATCATCAACTTTATCATGTCATCAACACGCATTGTTGCAGGAAATCGAATTGATAATTATAAAATGTATCATTATCATGGGTTCTGGGGCCCCATTGTAGGGGAAAACAAGAATAGACCCACTGCCTCCCCAAAAGCATGTCGTAAGAGTCGACTAATTGGGGAGTTTCCTTCGAAGTCGGAGTGCATCTGCTGGAGAGGCAAGGAACCAACAGTCTGTATTCAAGAGAATGAGATCTGTAAAATTGATGCACACGCAACACTCAGGTTCTGAAACAGGACTGCAGTTCAGTAGTGGACGAGCATCCAGAACTTTCCGCCAGAGTGTACAGCTGGTGAACGCGAAGAAGAAGAAGATTATCATCGTCATCATCGCTTCTATACCACTGATAACATCTAGTCCCGGGCTTGTAGCCTTTCTCAAACAGATTCGTCTTGAGGTTTACCTCAAGCGTCTTCGTTTACTCATTCCATTTGTTTCTGATTTCAGTGCCTGTTTGCTAAAGATATCTCTGCCTTTTTCTCACAATGGATCAAATGTACTATCATAGTAATCGTCTTTGGGCACTTAATTCCCACTTTTTTTTTTAATGGCAGTTTTTCTTTATCGTAACGTATTTCAATAATATCAACAAATAAACGAATGGAAGCAGAGATGTAAAAAAAAAAAAAGCAAATCATCACTACAAACCGCCTTCGGATCGGAGGGTAGTGGGTTCGCTTCCTGACGGAGCTAGACATTTTTTTTTAAAAGACCTCGACTCCCAGGTCGACCTTACCTTAAGTGGGTACCAGGTGCAGTGCTGGGAAGTAAAGGCGGCCTGCATGATGCTGACCACATCACCCTCCAAGTGCTGATTTGTCTATAAAAATATAGGTCTAGTCCTATATTCCCAATAAATCTAAAGACGTGGAAAATGGACCTTTACGTTTGACTTTTACTATTGCAAACATTTAACAAGTGGTACAAAAATAGCATTATGTAATAGAATGTTGTGTACCAATATTGTGTTGTTACTAGTGCCAAAAGTTGACATTAACAGCAAAAGTCAAAAAGAAAAATAGAAACAACAGAAATGAAATGTCTACGATAAATCCTAAATATAACCAGAATAGACAGGATCAGAAATGATGATAACAGGAAAGACGTTGGGACGGAATAGTACAAAACTACATTATACGTTTTAAAGATTTCTGTTTGTTGATATTCGTGCATTTTTTAAGATGACGCAAGATGACAGAAACTGGCGGTTGAAGGAGGTAAGGTAATCTAAGTTGGTACAACTCGCGTTTCCAGGACTAGGCTACGCTCACTTACACACTAGGTCACTTGTCATTCATACTTCATTAGGCTCTTGAGCTTTGCTAAAGTTTACAGAGGTGTCCCAGTATACTGTTTTGTTCGAAAAGCTTCCTCCGTTCTATTCAATGGCCAGTGATATCGTTTTACATTCTAGAATGTCAGCGCTTTTAACGGTTCCAGAACATACTAAACTGGTCCTAACACAACACTGCCTCCCCCCCGCCCCCCCCCCTCCCAACTTTACGTGAGTACTGCAGCCTACGCATTCTCTTTCTCTGTCCCAGTATACTGTTTTGTTCGAAAAGCTTCTTCCTTTCAGAAAAACTGATAAAAATAAAACTGGAATGTCCTTTCTAAGGATTCCGCATAGTCAAAGTAACAAAGGCAGCCAAAAGTCACACTCACTATACCACTCCCACCCCTCCCCCAACCACTACTATCAACTACGACACACACCCTCCCTCCCTTGTGGTTCGACCAACTAGTCAACTCTAGGTAAATCGACCAACCGGTCAACTCTGGGTAAATCGACCAACTAGTCAAATCTGGGTAAATCGACCAACCAGTCAACTCTGGGTAAATCGACCAACTAGTCAAATCTGGGTAAATCGACCAACTAGTCAAATCTGGGTAAATCGACCAACTAGTTAAATCTGGGTAAATCGACCAACCAGTCAACTCTGGGTAAATTGACCAACTAGTCAAATCTGGGTAAATCGACCAACTAGTAAACTCTGGTTTAATAGACCAACCAGTCAACTCTGCGTTAACAGACCAACCAGTTAACTCTGGGTTAATCGACCAACCAGTCAACTTTGAGTTAATCGACCAACCAGTCAACTCTGGGTTAATCGACAACCAGTCAACTCTGGGTTAATAGACCATTCATTTAACCACATAAACAATCGTCCAAGAACATTTAAACACTTCCAGCTATACAACCAATTAAACAACCACCCAGACACACACGCACACAATCAACCAGCCAACCATCCAACAATGCACTCTGCCAGCGGGCCAACCACTCAATTGTTCACCCACCCAGTCAACCACCCAGTCAACTGGACAGTCACTGAACTACTTACCCACCCAACAAGCACCCACCTAACCAGCCAACCAGCTAACCAACCTAACTACCTTTAACAACCCACACACACATACACGCACACACATACACACACACACACAGATATATGAGGTTTAAGGTTTAAGATTTAAACAACGGATCAACATCATGGCACACGGGTAGTAACGCATAAGTGCTCCTTTCTTTCTTCCAACTCAAGTCTGAGTCCGAAGAAGCTCAACAGAGTGCACAGGTTCTGTAGCACCGGCGAGGATCCTGAAATGTTTTGGGTAGATTTTTAACTCCAGATTTTGCCCGGGCAGCGCCGTTAGGCTACTCTTTTCAATTTCCAATTGACAAGGGTTGTTTTTTTTTTTACCTGCGCAACAATGCACACGGGCATCCGATCTCACTACCCAGAGACCAGAGTGAGTTACTACAAATCCGATTTAAACCGGAACCTCTAGCACTCGAGGCGGACACCATGCCTCGCGACCACGCAGCCCCCACAGGTATGAAACCATCAGAGACACAGAAGGGGCAGATAATCTAATACTAATAAGGCGCCATCTTGTCAAAGTTATGACAGTCTGTAGACCAATATATCAAAATGTGAGAAGACTCTTAACGACGCTCGAGGACACACAAACACAACGCACCTGCAGTACGCAGGGTATTAAAACCCTCTAGCTGTTGCTTATTGCACCCGTAGGGAACAAAGTAGAGCGTAATTTATCTACCAACTCATCCGTACCAGCGGGCGCGATGTTGAAGTGAGTAACTTAAAACTAAGAGCAGCTCCCGACGAGCAGCAGATACATCTGGCTTTTTTTTATACTTTATTTTTCTGTCAATCCGTGAAAAGGTTCCCGTGGTGATAGAGCTAGAAGATAACCACCCAGGCAACTGGCACGTGAGGGTCACGTGTTGTTGACAATCTGTTGTTGAGTCAATGGGTGGTTACCTAGGAGTTGCGAGGTACGGGTTCGGGACCATGAAAGCTGGTCTTTTGGTCATTATCATTATCTGCGTCGGGTAAGGCAACTGAGAAAGGTCATCTTTGGCTGTCCACGAAGCCTTATGTCATTTATTATGGTCAGTTCCAAAAGTTGTGTAGGAACAAGTATACAGCAACGCATGACCAACCAGGTACCCCTTGGAAATGATGTTATCATTCGACAGTTCTATCAAACATTTTAAATCCACCAGCATTAGTTTTGTATGTTGTCTAGTCTCTCTTTCACACACACACACACACACACACACACACACACACACACACACCTTTCTTCTCCGTCTTTCTATGGATGCCGATCAATGTCTGTCAATTTGTTTATCGTAATGTATGTCCGGCCTCAAGGGTTACCCACCCATTTATTCCTCTATATTGAAAACATTACCTCGGCCAATGTCGGTGGCTTAGAGATTATGAACGCAATGTCATAATCCCGACACACGAGCCGTCGACAAAGATCTAAGGGGACATCAGTGCCTGGTGTACTTCGATACATGGCTGCAACAGATGGCTGGAGCTATCAAACCCTACTGTTTTTGGATTGGGTTCGTAACGCCTTCATCCTACAGTTGGATCATCAATCACACCAGTTCAACATGAGACCCGGACTGTTGCGCCGGGAGATGTTTTACGGATGTGTTCGTGAGTGCGTGATGGTGTTTTGTAACATGAAGGTAAGTGATCGCGTTTCATAATCCTCGACTGCGAGGGTTAGACTTCGGCGTTGGAAGATTTAGAAAAAAGGATCTTCTTGTGGTATTCCGACATTAAAACTAGTCTTATGTAGAATACCATGTGGCCTGGCCGTAAAACAAGGGCACAGACAATAAACTGCAGTTCTAGCGCTGGACCGTTTGTGTTGGCACTTCTGAAGGCTACCTTATAGTAGGTTGTTTTTTTTTTTTTTTTTTTTTTTTTTTTTTGCGTATGTATGCTAATAATTGCTAGACAACATCTGGTCATTTACCACGCTTCTTAGAGCGCAGTGACAAGACAATAAGGCATATCACGTGCGTTTGCAATCAGTACATCACGGGGTGAGACAGGCAACTGTTTTCTGTCCACTCTTATGTTCTATATACACAGATATAATCTCTAAAGAAGCCAGCTTTAAAGCAGTCAGCCCAAAAAAATCAAGAAAATGAGCATCTTTACTTTCCAGAGGAAGAATTAGATACACATGAGCTACTGTTGTAGACTATCAGTACCTGTTCTTCAATTAGGGGAGTAGACTTGCAAGAATATTTGAACAGGCTAAGTTCAACATGCAAAAGATATCACATGAAAATAAACACAACTAAAACTGAAGTAATGAAGGTCAGCAGAATTCCTAGTCTGTTACATGTCGGGTTGAATAGTACTTGTCTGAAGCAAGTTACAGAATTTTTAAAAAGCCCGGCTCTCTAGCGAAGTTGGTTAAACCTGACTTTCGCAGCGGCCGGGTGACGAACTCCTTGTGGTCCGGGTTCACTCCCGGGGGTAGGCAGAAAAGCCACATTTCTCCCAGATTAACGGTACCTATAATGGAATCAATGCCGAAGGGTTGCGATATCCATAGTACCGAGCCAAAGGGTTTACAACTCATGGTTTCTGGATACGTTAAAAAATAAAAAAGAATTTAAAAATCTAGGAAGTATATTCTCCGAGGACGGCAGAATAGATCGAGAAATAGAAACAAGATGCTAACGTGTCAGTGCACTAATATATTAACTGACACTGTTATGAATACATTCAAACATAAGTATGAGCGCCAAGAAACAGATTATAAACAGCATATTCATGCCAACACTTGCTACCAGTGCCAGACTTGGACATTATCAAAGGCTAACCTACGTTAAAAAAAAAAAAAAAAAAACATGAGAAATTCTATGCCTGTGAAAAGCCGCCAACTTAACCAACTGAGACAAAGTTAGAAATCATGTTATCAGACAGACTGTAGAAACAGCACCATGCAGCCCATTCTTTGAGAAAGGAAAGATCAAATGGTTTGGTCAATTAGTAGAAACGCAGTCAGAACAACTAACAAGGCAGGCGCTACACATTAAAAGATCTGAAGTGAAAGTAAGAGGCCGCCCTTGGAGAACACGGATTGATGAAATTAAAGAGCATGTCGACACGGAATGACAAAATCCACTTCTATCTCTCAAGCAATGGATCGCAAACTGTTCCTCCCCACAATGCTTAACGACAGAAGTAGTAATTGATGACGGTGTATGCTACTGGCTTAACTAAAATTGCAGTCTGTGTCATTTATTTTTGTCACAAGGGACAGTGATAGACCTTCTGTGTGGTTTCCCTTGGCACGGGAACAGAGCCACTATAGGGTGACCAGTTTGCTGTGACGCTTAAACTGCGGTTACCTGTGACACAGTGACCTCCTGATTTAAAGCTCGGCTGCGAGGGCGGTTAAAACCGAAGATGCTTAAAGAGCTTCAATCTGGCTATGGCCACAACGGAGCGTCGTGGGGGATAGGCCTCGGTAGACTGGTCCGAGCCGCTAGTGGGAAAGAACTGTTATATCCCTAAAGCCAAAGTTTCCAATCAACGTCTGTCCTTGCTCTACTGCCAACTAGCAAAGTCTGTCCGGTAAACGTCTTTCCGATGAACCAATCGTCCACTTGTCATCTGGTCGTGCAGGTAGGCGCATAATTTGCTACCAGAGCCACGACATATACCACCATAACCTCAGCACCCGTTTCACATCACCATAACTTCCTGTCCGATAAGCGCAGCAGGATAAGTCTGAGGCCCGGGAGTCATGACCTACGACGGTCGGCCCTCCGAGAATGTCTAGGAGAAAACCGGGCCGAAACAATCGTCGAAGAGGGGACCCACCTACTGATGATGTGCAGACTCCTGACGTGCATGATCCCGCTGTGGAGTTCAGAAATGTTGTGCGTATGCAAAATTGTAGGCCTTCCGTCTACTGTTACACTGGAGTCACAGCGATAAGAAGATGCGGAACAGAGCCGAAACGGATGAGAGGTATTTCAAAAAACAGTTAACAACCCTGGAACACTTAGGCCGCTTTAGAGCAAGCATGTACACGGCCCTAATGCTGACAAGCTCTTGAGGTTTCATTGCTGCAGATCACGACCTCTCTAGGTGGCCTTCTTTTCCGAGCCCTTGGGGTTCAATTGCTGCAGATTCAGCCTCCAATCCTCTTCAGGTTGGCCTTCTTCAGCAATTCCGAGCCCTTGAGGTTAATTGCAACAGCAGTTGGTGACACCAAGGGCTATGCAGGTCTATCTGGACATTATCTCTTCATCTTCTTCTTGGTCTGCCTCGTGGTCTACAACCATTCTTCCTCCTTGTGTATACAGTTTTCACTTCTCTCTCATTTGACATTCTCTCAATATGCCCCAACTATTTAAAAAAATGGTAAGTTTAAAAAAAGTAAAGATTCTTGTTCATTTCCAAGTTTAGTTACTTGTTATAATACTTCCCTAGGATTCTCCTTCAGTTTTCTAGCCTCTATTAATCCACTCACCAGTGGGTTTCAGACGTTTGAAAAGGAGATAGATGTACAAACATTACTGGCGTCTAGAGACATAAACAACACATTGAAAATAAAGATTTGTCAAAAGTTTATGTATATTCAGCCCTACTGTAACGCGCAGAAAACGAGAGAAGGAACAAGTATCTAGAAAATCGAGCTGATTATCTTGAAATAAGGATGCACAGAAGAACAGATCGAATACTGAAAACTAGGAGGATGGATGGGGAGAAGAAACGTAAACCCCTTAAGAAACATAACTTCCTTTTTGAAGCCATTTAAAGAGACAAGTGGAAGATGAGACAGCAAAATGTAGACTGCGATACAATCAGTTAGTTAGTTAAGTTAGTTACTCGAGGTTTCAACATCAATCGGGTTTTCCCAAACTTGCTCTGTTCCTGTGCCAGTGTGAATCAAATAAAATGTCACTCACTCTTGCATAAGAAAAACTGCGATACAAGTGGAAGCACAACATTCAACTGGAGATTCGTTGGAGCCAACCGTCACAGTGGAGAAGGCACTTAATTGATTTGCTAGGTAGTTTATTCTCTATATATCCACCTTTCTGTTGTCACCTTTCTGTCTTTCCAGACGATATTGTTATAATCTATAACTTAGCCCATGGCGATGGCCTAGCAAATGAGAAACATGGGATTTCAGGATTGTTACCAACATTTGTGTTCAATGCGTTTCCTCGCGTGCGCTCAACTCTTATCCTTTCTGCAATCATTTCTTTCTTCATCCCACATTATAATATTTTCTACACATCTGAAATTCTTTAGAGTATGTCCTTAAGGACTCTGCCATCCTCCATTCTCTAGGTCTCGCAGCACCATTGCAAACCTGATCAAAATATTTAAACCGTTAGTTAGTTAGTTAAGACCAGTAGTTCGTTTAGTTAGTTAGTTGGCTCTGTTAGTTAAAGTTTAGTTGAAGCAGAAGTTAGTTAAAAGTGTTGAGGCCTTATTGCTAGTTTGTTAGGCTAGTTAGTTATCGAGTTAGTTAGTTTTACGTTAGTTAGTTAAATAGTTAGCTAGCATAGCTAGTTAGTTAGCCCTAGTTAGTTAGTTAGTTAGTTTTAGTTAGCTAGTTAGTTAGTTAGTTAGTTATAGTTAGTTAGTTAGTTAGTTAGTTAGTTGTTATCATCATTCTTGCACTCCGGACATGCATACAGATCCTCCCATCAGTATGAACCCCAACGTCCAATGGCTAATAGTACCAGTTCTATATTGATTAACACGTCTTCTGGTGTGTCTGGTGTGCGTCTTGTCTTTTGCTATGCCGATCTTAATTCCCAAGTCTGCCATTCTGGTGAATCGATGTAGATTCACTGCCACCAAAGTCCTCTATTCTCACCATTTCTCTGAGGGCATTCATAATATCAGCATGATCCATTGGCTGACCGTCGGTAGTGATAGCTGATCCAGCCAACCTGTCAGCTCTTTCATTTCCATCGACGCCTGCGTGTCCCGGAACAAAAATAAAGGTGACTCCACGCACAGTGGACTTCTGTAATGTAGCCAAAACCTGTGAACCCCCTGGATCATACTCACTGAATCACTGAGTATACATACGCGGGTGTATTTCTGTGTTTCAAGCCAGGCGAACGCTTTCAATCTATATATATATATTAGGGCTGAACCGAATATTCGCTTCGTATTCGCTTCGGGGCCGAATAGTGGACCTATTGACTATTCGGTATGCGGCCGAATAGTTGCGGTCGAGCCGAATACGAATAGTATTTACCTTACACCCGCTTCTGCATACACGGCCCTAATGCTGACAACATGGAACGATTAGTTTTGTTGAAAGCTAATTCAGCTTTCCTTCATTAACTAAGCTGTTGGTGACTATTTCCAAGTTTAGGTACTTGTTATAAAACTAAGGATTCTTTCATTTCTAGTTATTAGTTACCACAGACTGACTGAAGGATGCAAAACATAAAATGTTCTTAAATTTTTACTATTCTGTACGAATACTAACTAGACATGGAAAGAATATAAACTACGGCCACATCCAAGTCGATAATATGAAAATCAAACGAACGAAAACATATAGGTACTTGGGTGCAAACTTCAACTGCTCCAACATGCTGAGAGAAGAAATACAATCTAGAATACAATCTAGAAATAAAGTATACTATGCCCTTCAACATCTGCTAAAGTCGAAGTGTCTGTCTCGCAGCACCAAGATCAAAATATTTAAACCGTTAATAAGACCAGTCGTTGTATATGGCTCTGAAACTTGAAGCAGTAATAAAAGTGATGAGGCCTTATTACAGGCTATCGAAAACAGTTTTACGACAAATCTTTGGACCCATCAAAGAAGCTAACAGTGGGGAATGGATAGTGAGAAGCAACAACGTAACACATAATCTGTTTAAATTACCACTGATCACTGGCATCATGAGAGCTAACAGGCTAAAATGGTTGGGGCATATTGAAAAAATGTCAGATGACAGAGAAGTAAAAACTGTATACACAAGAAAGATGAATGGTCGTAGACCACGAGGCAGACAAAAAAAAAGTTCGAGAGATAATGTCCAGCCAGACCTGCAAACAAATTGTGAAGAGAAGGCCAGCCAGAGACATACATGTAGAAGTAAACCTCAAGAGCTCAGAATGCTAAAGAAGAAGATGACTATTCTGTGCTACTTTTTTGTGAAGTAAACATTCAGCGTACATTTGACATTATGAATGTGTGTTGTGTGTGTGTGTGCTTTAAAGATATCTTTTATACACTATTCGTATTCGTATTCGGCCGAATAGTTGGTCCCGTTATTCGTATTCGGCCAAATAGTGAAAATCAATATTTGGTACAGCCCTAATATATATATATATATATCCACCGACCCCTATTCGTAATGAAGGCTTGGTATCAAGTATATGTCCCTAATCGGAACATTAATGTTTCCGTTTAAAATGTCCTTTCGCTCAACCACCAACATATACTTCTGTTTCCTTTTTCTTTCCCAAAAAAAATTTCATTCCACCTTGTTTCACCTTTTCTATGGACTCCATCCAAGACAAAGCGCTTGCTGCCAAAGTCTGATCATGTTTGCACTTCTTTCAAACCGCGCATTCATTTTTGTACATGGTTTTGGTACAAAGTTAGCAGACGTCGGTCCGGAGAACTGCCAAACGTTAGCACGGCAGAACTTCCGTGTTTGAAAATACAAAACAATAAAGAACAGGGGATTATGTTAAGTTCGCCTTTCGAAACACCTGCCCGACGAAAGAAACACCGACATCTATCTTACCAGTAAAAAAAAAAATTAGTTATACTAATTTTAGGAACTTCTCCGACAGACCGGAAACAGTTTGCATACGGCGGGAACCATTTCCCCCGTGTGACACTGTGTGCAGACGATACAAACCGCCATATGCAAAATGGAACTGCTGTGTTTGTTAAATTAATTATATTGTTCGAAAGATAAAGATTTGAAACAAATGACATGGTAGGGTCGTTGTGTGTAGTAAATTGGTATTTACATTGCTGATGAAAGTAGGTGGACGTACAATAAGTGAAGTGAGTGTGATATTGTGTTCTTCAAATTGTTACTTTGTGAAGAAAGTTTGCCGCTGGTGAATGTAATTATTTTACAGGTGGCGAGAATGTGTTCTATACTAGGCGTGTATTCGAAGAGCGACAAAAGAGCTACTTCGAGAATATCGGGTATTCAGACTCAAAAACAAAATGTGTAAAAAAAGAAAAAAAAAGTTAGAGTGAAATTAACGGTCACTGTTTCTCGCTTTAACGAGTTGTGTGTCCAAATATCGAGGTTTTCACCCACTTGTCTCTCTGTCTACCTCTTGCTCGATTGCCTTCAACATATCACTCGCCTTTAGTTTTAATTAGCAGTACCCGGATACGCGTTGCTGTGGCCCAGAATGGTGGAGAGGACAGAAAATAGCTCTCAGATAATAGTGTCTGTCATATCCCCCCTCCTCCCTCCCCTCCCCCTCGATCCAGTCATATCTCCCTCTCCAAAGGATTGAAAAATCATCACCTGGTGAAGTCATATCTCCCTCTCTGAAGGATTGAAAAATCCTCCATGGCGAAATTATTAAAATAGAAATAGTTAAGAAATGAGAACATTAAAATAATATCTTAAGCTCTCTCAGCTAACTGTGTTCAGCATACCCCCCCCCCCCCCCTCCCTCCTAATCATATTTCCCTCTCCGAAAGATTGAAAAATAAAAATCATTACCTGGCGAAATTATTAAAATAGAAATAGTTGAGAACTGTAAAATAATATTTTAAGCTCTCTCAGCTAACTGTGTCTGGTATAACCCCCACCTCCCCCAACCATATCATCTTCTCAGAAGGATAGGAAAGTCACCGTGTAACGAAATATTGTAACTAAATTGAGCTTTGCATCCGTGTCCACCCAGACTTAAATAGGTAGCATCAACTTGTACAGAGAAGTAAATGTAGCCAGTGTAACAGCTACCACATCAACCATCCAGTACCAGTACTACTGCAACCACTACCACCACCACCACCATCACAACAACAACAACAAAAACTGTCTCTACAGTCTGTGTAGGTCGGTGTAGAAAAGAAGAGTTAGCGCCGCATGCTGTCGCCACGGACAATTGAGTTTGATTTTGCCCCGGACATAGGGGGGGGGGGGGGGGGGGGGCTTCATCACGTAACCAGTGATGGAATCCACAGTGAAAAGTACACCATACTCACGAATAGCGAAGAAAAATACCCTGCACCCGTCATCTCTCCCTCTCCGAGGGAACGATTTTTAACTGACCTTGGCATCCATGTCTACCCAAACAAAACTGGACTGTAAGCCGTCTTAGTTAACAGTTTTTGTCATCGCCGAATAGTTTTTGATCGAGAAGAGTCGCGGGGAGGCTAATAAGGACATAACTAAAATCGTATGTCTTTGGGCGAAAGGCGCAGATATCGCAGCCTAGCTGTAAACCATAACACAACGTGACAACCACCTTTTTAGGGGAAAAGAACAATTATCACCAAGCGGGGAATCGAACTCTGGTCACCCGCGTGAAGGATGACATACTTACAACCATACTACCGACAACTGAAGAGTTTAGGTCAGATATCTAGCCTAGCTGTAAACCACAACACAACGTGCCAACGGCCATCTCGAGGGCGAACGAAGATTACCGGTGATATGACCATTGAGCATCACGTCGCCGCTGTCGCAGGCTAGCTGTAAACCCCAAAACTAAAAAAAGGTGCATATATCGCAGCCTAGCCATAAACCACAACACAACGTGGCAGCAGCCGGTCAAGGGCTGAAAAAAATTAGATAACCTAGCGGGGAATCAAACGCGGGTCACCTGCATGATAGGCAGAATAGCTACCAACTACGCTACCAAACACTCAAGCAAATAGTGGAAATGAAATTATATAATAAGGAAAAGCTTAGCAGTCAAATATGGCAAATGAACTAAAAACAAATCCGGGCCGGCAACGAAACAAATAATGATTTGACCGTTGCTGGGGCTATGTCGTTCGTGGTTTGTGCGATTTTATGACAAAAAAAATCACGCTTGGAGTTAAAGGCAACGTTGTGTGCAAATTTGAAAGCAATCGGTTCAGTAGTTTCCTAGTTTTTAGCTAACAACATCGGAAAATTAACATTTTTATTAATATACATAAGAGTTTCATGTCTACGGCCTAGCAGTTAGAATGTCTCGCTCTTATGCGGGAGACCCAGGTTCGAATCCTCTCGTAAACAGAGAATAGACACACTGTCCCATTAGCAAGCGTGTCGTAAAAGCCGAATAATTCAAGGTGTTTCCTTCGATGTCGGAACGCCAACAGTCTGCATATAAAAAGCCAGATCTGTAAAACACATGTGCACGCAAAACTCAAGTGCTGCAACAAGATTAAAGTCCAGAAATGGACAAACAACCAGAACTTTCCCCTGGGATTTACAGCTGGTGAACAAGAAAAGAGGAAGAGATAAGCTAACTTCGGAGGTCAAGCCAGCAGAAGCAGATTCCAGATCTGCCGCCAAACAATTATCATCATCATTATTATCATCATCATCATCCTGTGCATGCAAAACTTAAGTCCTATAACATGACTAAAGACCATAAATTGATGAACAACTTCTTTCTGCCCGAGTTTACAGTTAGTGAACGCTAAAAAAGAAGTTGAAAGAATCTTGCCTCAGCAAGATTAAGGTGTTGTCTTGTCTTGTCTTGTCTTGTCTTGTCTTGTCTTGTCCACAATTGCCTCACAGTGTAGTGGGGAGTCGCAGTTTTCTATCCTGGGCCAGGTGTGTTGCACGTGTTGTTGTTAGTCCGTGTTGCCTCAGGATCTCTGATATATTGTCTATCCATCGTACTCTCGGTCTTCCTCTTGCTCTAGGGCAGTAGTGCTGCTCGTAGTATGCTCGTAGAGGCAGTTGGTCGGTCTGCATTCGCATCAAGTGGCCAAACCACTCTATTTGTTGCTTCTTTATGTATTGCAGGCATGGTGTGGTTCCTACAATTGCTCTAATGTTCTCGTTTCGAACTCTGTCTCTCCATCCTTGTGACATTGGCAGCCTTACGTAAGCATCTCGTTTCGCACGTCGTGATGATTAAGGTGTTGAGACCCCCAAAAACCTCACCTCCAGGTCCATGGGGACAACAATAGCTATGCGGCCCTAACTCAGACTCAAAGACCCCCTCAGCACTTCTTTTCCGCCACCCTAGTCTACAACACAAAGTGGAGGCAACAACGGAAGTTGTGTGATTTCATCTGGCCTAAACATTTCCCCCCTTTTTTTTTTTCGTATTGCCCCCCCCCCCCCTCCCCCCGGAACATCTATATTAAATTGTTTTTGTTTCCAGGAAATACAACAGAATCTGTTGATCGTCGGGAACTGTCCAGGTGTTAGCACACAAAAATAGCTCGCCTGCGGATCGGAAGGTCGTGGGTTGAACTCAAGACAGAGCCGGCAATTTTTTTTTTTTTTTTGTCTGCCTAACCTTGAGTGAAGTTCTGGAAAGTAAAAGCTACTAGTCTGACGCCGACCCCATCACCCACCAAGTGCCCACTGCTTTATAAGATATAGGCGAAACCCTATATGCCCTTTACGCCTAAAGGGGTGGAAAAGAGTTCCTTCACTTTACAATTGATCGATGTGTCGCCTCCTGGCTGAGGCCTAAAAATGTATTATAACCACACCGCATTTTAAACAATCCCAACCTGGAAGGCAGACAGACAAGACATATACCCAGTTCTACCTCGTTTAAGAACCCTTTTCCCCGTACTGGGTATATAGGGTTAAACCTATATTTTATACACCAATCGGCTTTTGGTCGGTAATATGGTCAGCATCACGCCGGCCGCCTTTACTTCCCAAGACTGCACCTGGTACCCACTCAAGGCTGGGTCGACCTGGAAGCCAAGGTCATTTTTGAAAAAAGTCCTCCTCCACCAGGACTCGAGCCCACCACCTTAAGACCCGTAGGCTCCCGTTCTACCTCGTAAGAAGGTACAATTAGGGCTCTGGTAACGGTTACAGCTGTCAGTGTCACCTGCAGTCCTGTGTGGGTAAGGACCAGTGCTGGATTTAGACAGTCAGTTACTCAGTCAGTCAGTCAGTCAGTCAATAAGTGAATCAGTCAGTCAGTCAATTAGTCAGTTAGTCAGTCAGTTAGACAGTCAATCAATTAGACAGTCAGTCAGTTAGACAGTCAGTCAGTTAGACAGTCAGTCAGTCAGTCAGTTAGACAGTCAGTCAGTTAGACAGTCAGTCAGTTAGACAGTCAGTTAGACAGTCAGTCAGTTAGACAGTCAGTCAGTTAGACAGTCAGTCAGTTAGACAGTCAGTTAATTAGACAGTCAGTTAATTAGACAGTCAGTCAGTTAGACAGTCAGTCAGTTAGACAGTCAGTCAATTAGACAGTCAGTCAGTCAGTTAGACAGTCAGTCAGTCAGTTAGACAGTCAGTCAGTCAGTTAGACAGTCAGTCAGTTAGACAGTCAGTCAGTTAGACAGTCAGCCAGTCAGTTAGACAGTCAGTCAGTTAGACAGTCAATCAGTTAGTTAGACAGTCAGTCAGTTAGACAGTCAGTCAGTTAGACAGCCAGTCAGTTAGACAGTCAGTCAGTTAGACAGTCAGTCAGTTAGACAGTCAGTCAGTTAGACAGTCAGTCAGTCAGTTAGACAGTCAGTCAGTTAGACAGTCAGTCAGTTAGACAGTCAGTCAGTTAGACAGTCAGTCAGTTAGACAGTCAGTCAGTTAGATAGTCAGTCAGTCAGTAGCATGTACTTTGCAGAACCTTGCTCTCACAACAACCC